>BQNB010003567.1:63776-109071 GCA_026074375.1 Tanacetum coccineum
TGCGGATCAAGTGATTAGACGTTATGTGTACGGCCAAGAAGCCATTGATATCTTCACGGATTGCCATAATGGACCCACCGGGGGACATCATGGTGCCAATTACACCGCTAAGAAAGTCTTTGATTCTGGATTTTATTGGCTGGCTATTTATGGAGATGCCCATGACTTGGTCACACGATGTGACACTTGTCAACGTCAAGACAAAATCTCGCAACGTGATGAAATGCCTCAAAAGGCAATTCAAGTTTGCGAGATCTTTGACATACGAGGCATCGACTTTATGGGCCCGTTCCCGTCTTCTCGAGGGAACAAGTACATTCTCTTGGTTGTGGACTACTTGTCAAAATGGGTTGAAGCGAAAGCGCTCCCCACTAACGATGCCTGATTTGTTTGTAGGTTCATAAAAACTCTATTTGACCATTTTAAACTCCTGGTCCTATAATTAGTGATCGCGGTACCCATTTTTGCAATGACCAATTCGCGAAGGTCATGCTTAAGTATGGAGTTACCCACTGTCTTTCTACCGCGTATCATCTACAAACAAGTGGACAAGTGGAGGTTTCAAACCGTGGTTTGAAACGTATATTAGAAAGGACTGTAGGTGCAAATCGTGCTTCATGGTTCGATAAGTTAGATGATGCTTTATGGGCTTTCCGTACCGCTTTCAAAACACCTATTGGGTGCACTCCTTATAAGCTCGTGTATAGAAAGGCTTGTCATCTTCCTATTAAACATAAACACAAGGCCAATTGGGCCTTGAAACATTGCAATTTTGACCTTAAGACCGCGGGTGATTACCGGAAAGTTCAAATGAATGAATTAAATGAACTCCAAGATCAAGCCTACGAGAACTCTTTAATCTACAAAGAGAAAACGAAGAAGATTCATGAGAACCGCGTTTTTAATGTTGGTGATCGAGTTCTTCTCTTTAATTCTCGATTAAAGATTTTCTCGGGCAAGCTCAAAACCCGTTGGACCAGACCGTTCACCATTGCTTAAGTTTTCCATTATGGAACCATCGAGTTATCTCAAAACGACGGACCAAATTTCAAGGTGAACAGTCATAGACTTAAATACTATTTTGGAGGGGACATACCACCAATGGTTGTCTCGGATCTCCAAACCTTCCCCATGGACCACTAAATTTGAGGTCAAGTCAGGCTCGTGACTCGGTTATCAAAAACAAGCTCTTCGTGGGTGGCAACCCATGATTATCCTTAGTAGTAGTATGTTAATTAATAAGTGTGATGTGAGGAGGCTCGCCTCTTCCTTTCTCGTGTTTTGTGTTTTGTGTTTTATGTCCAGGATTGCCCGGATCTTGAAGACTCTCGTACTCATGGTTTTGTCCATCGTTCACTCGATCTTCAATCCTTCTCATGCTTATATATGGGAATCCGATATCCTAGATCTTATTGATAATTAATGTTTATTATTAGCATAATTAATAAAACGCTTTAGTTTGCCATAGAGACCCCCTAATATGATTATTCCTTAAAATAGTATGAGGGTGACAGTCTCATATGAACAATGTGTAGTTTACTAGTATGGGGGGGGGGATCTTTTCGATTCGATTCTTAACTTGCATTTGCCTTGACTTCACGTAACCCTGTTTTTTCACCAAAAGTAGCAACAATATGCCAAAATAAAATAAAATAAAAATAAGTGTTTGGACTGTAGTATGTCTTTTTAGAAATAAATTTTGATTTGAATCGAGCATGTTGCGCCTAGCTTGCCCCTTACTTATATAAAATTTAAAACCATTTGCTAGTCTTTTATACCAGAAGCTTTAAACGCAAATTCAGCTGTGAAAAAGCCAATAGTTTAGTAAGTTTCATGATAGACTTTAAATATGCTAAGCTTGTTTTATTAGGCTAAGCATTCTCGGATATTTTTATTAAAGGTTTTAAATTTGCGAAGAACGAAAAATGATAGAGTTTTATATATGTTAGATGCTAAACAAAGAGTACTTGGATCTCTTTTAGGCTCATAGAGGTTAATTGTGGCTTTGCTCCTTATCCAGCTTAATAAATGGTTATAAAAATTATTGAATAAATAAAGTTACTTAGGTTTTGCGTATTCTTAGTTTAGATCCCATTTCGTAGTGATTCCATCTGGTGAAATTAAGTACACATCGAGGGTTTTGTCAGTGTTGTGGGAAATAGCTACCGTTTCCCTGACGCTCACTACCGATTGTCTATGTAGTAAAAAAGACCCGGGACTTGAAATTTGGCTAATAATAATAAGTTATGTAATAAACCGAAGCCGAAATAAGACCACTACCTCTTGCCGGCTCATAACCGATGTGGTAGTCGTTTAAAGGGTGGAGGTAATAATAATAAAAACTGTGGGCTGATAAAAGTTTACTGCCTCTTGCCGGCTCACAACCGATGTGGCAGTCTTCTAAATAAGGCACATAGTAATAATCCGAGACTGATAAAAGTTTGCTGCATCTTGCCGGCTCACAACCGATGTTGCAGCCTTCTAAAAGGTCGAGGATCACCGAGGTCGAAATAAGACTCCTGGACCATGGTCGGCTCGCATACCGATGTGGCAGTTGTTTAAAGGACCGAGGTTTAATAATGTTGCAATAATAATAATAATAAAGCCAAATTTCGACTCTGGGGTTATCTAAAAAGGATAACCCCTAAATCATGCGAAATTAGAACCTTAATATGGACCTTATTCTCACCATATCGTCTCTTTAGGAAAGGATTCCAAACTAATTGTGGTCTAAACCATGTTCACTTTATGTTAATAAGGGAGTGGAAAGTGGCAATGCTTTCACAATTAGCATCTATGAGTAGTGTTAGCATTTTCACTTGTATTTAACAATGATTTCGTTTTTAAGCTTGGTTTGGGGCGGGTGAAAAATCGAGGATGATGAATTTATCTTTTTAGTGTTTCTTGTTCCGTGAAGTTATGATATGAATGTATGATAATAATAAATGCATAAAAATGGTAAACGGGGGGCTTTTCAAAACATGTGATTTTTTACTCCCCTTAAGATGAACACTTAGCTACTTTTTGAGGTAATTAGTCTAAGGGGGTTGAAATTCTTGGTTTTCTAAGTTTGTATTTATGACATTGCGTGAAGACACGACAATGGCTTAGTATGGGGGATTTGGGTATGTGCTTAAATACACATACTTGTTATGCATATTTGTTATTGTGATTGGTGTGAGGGGATATCTCTTTTCAACTAACATAAAGATGTGGACATTTTCAAACCTTACAAAGTGCACTCCACATGAATCAAACAACTTCCAAATAGTCACTTTGTATCCTTGTAAATTTCTCTATACATCACTCTTTATGTCTGGTTCAAACATGACTTTTAAATCACCTCACAACACTCTTTCATGATCATCTTCAGGCCTTGTATCACCATGATTTGTCTTGACCAACTTCCAAAGAGTCTGCAAATCTTCTCTGTCAATTCCCTGAAGCATCCTGATCATTGAAGAATATCTATTGGAACTTCCATCTGCTCTTATCAATTGATAATGTGCCATTATTCCTTTTATAAGAAGCTTGTATTCAACAATCACTTTGGGTTGTAGCAATGGTATAGCATCAATGCGTATAACATCCAAATCACTTTTACTACACCCAAATGCTTTTTCAGCTCAGCTTCATTAACTTCTTCAACTTCTTCATGCTCATCTGTCTCTTTGTCATCCTCCATTCTTTGTCTCTTTGAAGATTCTTGTTGTTGCTCTTTCCTCGCTCTTTTCTTACCAAGCATCTTCTTTCTGATGCCTTTAGCTTTCTCCCTACTACTTTTTGCTTTCTTTGACTTATCAGATTTCTGTTCATCCTCTGTTCCTTTAGAACTTTCTTCTGTTCCCTTTTTGCTCTTTACTTCCTCAGAATCCATAGGAATAAAAGTATTTACTCTACTCATTTCATTATCAAATAGCTTCTGGATCTCTTCAAAGCTTTTGCTCTTTAACTGATTATGCTTGTATCTACCTATGTTCTTGAGATAGGTAGACATTTGATTCCTCTTTTAAGCTTTGGTTGGTGGCTTTCTTCTTTTCTCTTCAGCTCTAAGCATTGCAAAGTGTTTCTTTCTTTTGTTCATAAGCTCTACAAATAGTCTTGATCTTTCTTTAATGGTTATCTCTCCTTGTTCTTCTATTTGTAGCCTCTGAGCTAACTCAAAAGATGCCTCCATCATAGCTTATGTATTATCCCATGACTCAATCAAAGCTATGTTGGCTTCTTCTTCTTGTTTCCTTGCAATCCTTTCTTCTTCTATAAGTTCAGCCTCCAACTGAGCTTGAAGATTTCTTGCCAAATCTTCATCAAGAGCAACTTGATCTTTTCTTTTCAGAGGAACTTCAGGCTCAATCATGATTGCTTTACCTTTGCCCTTAGTCATTAAAGGTTGTGATGCTTGTAGAGTTTTGAATTCACTAGGCTCTGAACAATACCCCTCTAGGCCTTTGGCTTGTATTTTGTTGTTGTTGTAGTAGCAGTAAGTAACAACTTTAGGTAGCTGATTTGATTGAATAAGTGTCTGAGCCAAAGTTATTTCTATCATAGTTGTAGAGCACACTAACTTTAACTCTAGTATTTTACCTCTCTATCCTTTGCACTCTGCTCCTTGTTCTCACCATACTGCAAAATCCACACTATCTCATCACCATGAAGTTCATTTATATCAAACATTTCAGCATCATCTAACCCCCCTAGGTATCATCAACTAAAGAAACATCAGCATCCTTATCAATGTCTTCAATACTCCTCCCCTGTTTGAATGCATCTTCATGATCACCCAAACTATCTTTATCCTTAGAGGATTTAACCTCTAGACCATACCAACTTTCCTTAGCCTTTTTAACCCTATAGTTCTTGATTTCTTCTTCCTTTCCAACTTCTGGACCCTCTTCTTTAAATCAACAATCTCCTTTGCTTGAGCATCCTTTGCCTTCTCCCAACTCAGAACCTTTTTTTTAAGTTATACATAAAAATCACAACATTTCCGATAGTTGCATGCTATCCTCACCACTAATAAGTGGATTATTAGAAGGTGTAGGAACACTATCATCTTGTTGTGGCTCCTCCTGAGTAACTGCAGTGTCCTTCCTCTGTTTCCTCCTAGACTGTTTCTGAGACCTAGATGATGGTTGAGTAGTAATGGGTGTCTGATGAGAATCAGTAGGAATGCCTGAATCTACACCCTCTTCTTGATTAGGTTGAACCATCATTGTTGCAAACAAAGGTGTTACTCTCCCAGAAAAATCATTTCCTTCTCTCTTCATATTGGCAAAGATTTTCTTTGTGTGTGAGGGGTTAACATAGATCTTTTTATGATGTGACATATCCCCAAGCTATTGATTAAAGAAAACTTGTAGAAATTATGGATACATAAAAAATTTGACCCCTCCCTCTAAGTGTTTTACCATAGCATCAAAAATGTACTTAGAGAAATTAAATTTCTGGTTTGTGGCCAAGCATATGATTGCAGAGGCCATTGCACTACTGAATTAGTTCCATGCAGTGGTTTTGGCACTAAGGCTTTGTGTAATAGTATGAATTAAAAACTTCCATTACGAAGAAACGAAAGCTTTATGAAACATAAGCTTTTAAGAAGGTTTTTCATACCCCATATGTTCCAGTTCTTAAAAGTAGTAGCATTATAAACAATCAGTACCTCCTGCATCTCCCAAGTGAAGATCACTTTGAATGCTTGACTTTGTGATGATTAACTTCTTGTTATCAATTAGGGCTTGTATCTGATGTTCACCATTGACAGTGTTTGCCTTTGCCGTTACCCAAAACTATTGAATGCAAGATGTGTAGATAGTAGGATTAACAGTCAATGCATAACAAATCTGATTAGCATTCGGAAAATCAATAATCTCATGAAACCCATCACTTTCAGCGGGGTTTTCCAAGAATGCGACCATGTTGTGAGTGTCAGTAAAAGTTAGGGTTAACATTGTGTTGTGTTTTGATGATCAAAGATGAAATTAAGTTAGGGTTTATGTTTAGAGTGTGTTTGAATGATTGAAATCGAATAAAGAATCGAAAGAAATCCTGAATCAAAGTATTTATAGAATCACCCTCAGCAGCATTAACTTGAACTGGCAGCACTAAATTAGGCCTATCAGCATTAACTTAAACTGACAGCACAATGTTATGCCTAACAATAGTAAGTAACCTAATAACCTAAAACTAACAGCATTAAGTTTTAAGTTACCATCACTAACTTTAATTTCTTTCCAAAAAGGACTTCTATCATCACTTGATTCTTCTCATAAGCTCTCTTTCTGTTTTTATGCTCACAATATCTCTCAATTCTTTTTGCTCACATAATCACTCATTTATGTTTTTATTCACACATCTCTCTTTCTATTTTTAAGCTCACTTAATCTCTCATTTATTTTGGCTCACCAAATCACTCTATTTGTTTTTATGCAACATATTTGACAGTTTTGTACAAAGTTCCATCAATTCCAATAGTTTCATACTATCCTCCCCACTTCCAAGTGTGTAACCTCTTGAGAGAGGTGGATCATTGAACTGTTTAGATGTAGTCTCAAACCTAGTTTGAGCATCCACATCCCCTAATATAGTATCTTGGCACCTAAGACCACTACCTGAACCAATTCCCTAAGGACTTGATCCATTAAGTGTTGCCATGGATTGGGTCTTATTTGATGTTACCATTGTCCTGCTCTGCTTCTAAGCTAGAAGCAATAGTGGCAGCCCTTTCTATTCTGTCACCCAACTCCTTATGGACAACCTCATCACCAACCTTTTTTAGGGGTACCACTAGACTGAGGTATCTTGGTGTCCCGCCCTTCTTTTTACATTCCTGTAATGATTGTTGATTCATTTAAACAACACTTTGAATAAACAATCCTTCCATCAATGCTTTGACTGTATATTGACATAAGTAGCCTCCCCTCAAACAATGCTTTAAGGGATAAGAATTTGCTCAACAGTTGTAACTTTGGCTCTCATGTCATCATCCCAACAGTATTAACTTTTTCTTGGCAGTAGTAATTTTTTGCCTAGCAATCATTAAACATAGTGTCTAATATATTCAACTCTGTCTTTAATAATTATACAACAACATGCCTTTTTATTTATCTCAACACACTAGAAAAGACTAGATAGAATCATGTGAGAATTTATGAGGAATCCATATTTATGCATAACCCATGAATAAAAGTTAAAAACTGTTATCCAAAACATGAACTTTCTATCAACCAATTCATTAGAGGTGAAGCATTCAACTTCAGGTATTCAATATGCTTTACCTGCAGGTGTTAGTCTATAGCTAAAAATACATAATCCAAAGTGTTTTCTTCTTGACAGTATTAAGTATGACCAACAGTTTTAACAAGCAGTCTTAAGTATAACTAGCAGTACTAATTGACAAGATTAACAATACTAATCCTTTACAAAAATTTTACAAAGACATAAAGAGATGTAGACATCTAAGGATTAAGCATTCCAATACTTGAGACCAAGTACTAAACCTTCCTGCATCAAAACCTTTTTTAAGAAGATCTGCAACATTATGATCAGTATGAATTTTAACCATTTGAATTAACTTTTTAGCATTGCAATCTCTTATAAAATGATGTCTAATCTCTATATGTTTGGTTTTAGAATGTTGAATAGGATTTTTAATAATGCAAATAGTACTGTTATTTTCACTATTAATGACAGTATGCATGAAATTATACCTATAAAACATCAATTGGTTTTGAATCTAGAGTACTTATCCACAACAACTAGCAGCAGCCATATATTCAACTTCAGTTGTAGAAGTGGCAACCAAAGTTTGGTTTCTTGCACTGCCAAGATATCAACCTGTTTCCTAAAAACTGACAACCTCCAGTTGTTGACTTCCTATCTTGAGTTGCTCCGAGCAAAGTCTATCTAAGTGAAGGCAACAGTTTCAAAATGGAGAATCCTAGAATACCAAAGGCTAGAGTTGGTTTGCCTTCAATATCTTAAAATTCTCATTGACTGCTAAGAGATGTATGGTTTTTGGAGTAACTCTTGAAATCTGCACATGCCACATACTACAAACATAAATATCTGGCCCTAGATGTTGTGAGATACATCAAAAACCCAATCATAGATATATAGAGATGTACATCAACATCATCAGCATCTCCATCTTTGACCAAAGGCTTTTCCATTCAACAAGAGTTAAAACAGACTTTACATCGGTGTAGTTGAATTTCTTCAAGATCTTAGCTACATATTTATCATGACTGATAAATATTCCATCATCCTTCTGTTGTACTTGTAATCCTAGAAAGAAAGTAAGTTCTCCCATAGAACTCATCTGAAACTTATCCTTCATAAGCTTCTTAAATCCAGTACATAACTCCTTGTTTGTAGAGCCAAAGATAATGTCATCAACATAAACCTGTACAAGCAGAATATCTCCTTTTTTGCTTCTTGATAAATAATGTCTGATCAATCTTCCCTCTTTTAAAACCATTGCCCAATAGATAGTTAGCCAAGGTTTCATACCATGCTCTTGGTGCTTAATGCAACCCATAAAGTGCCTTGACCACCTTATAAACTTTTTCTGGATGGTCAGGATCTTTAAATCCTAGTGGTTGAGTAACATAAACCTCTTCCTCAATAGTTCTATATAAGAAAGCACTCTTTACATCCATTTGATATACCAAAAAACCCATAAAAGACTCATAGCTTCAAACAATACATAATTGCCCTCCATTCATGCACAGGAGCAACAAACATCTTCAAAGTCCTATTCCATTCTTCTGTCTATGACCCTTAGCAACCACCTTGCTTATACCAATCAAAATCCTCATTTAACATCTTGTTTCTGAAGACCAATTTTGTTCCAATAGGCCCTCTTTCCATTAAGGTCCAATCCACAAGTAACAAAATCTGTTTTGGAGTATTGAAATTGTAAAGTTCATCCACATTGCTTCCACCAAGATGAAGACCGGTATACTTTAAGCAATGCACGTGGTTCTGTCTTGTGATAGAAAACAAGCATATAAACAATATTCATGGTGTAGCAACGTGTATTCTGTTCATATACAACACTGGGAAACCCTTGTTCAGACGTAGGTTTTTGTCATTCATCTTGTCCTGAAACAGATGACATTCACATCACCAATCACATTTCAATATGTGATTCCATAAGATTCTAGGTATTGGGAGTTGGATTAGAAACTGTAAAGGAATTTTGATTGTTCCCCAATATCAACTTCTGTTCATACTAACACTGAAGAACTCACTCACATGAGAGCTTCAAGTGATATGACAACTCGCCATAGTAAACTGTATTTAGGGCTATCTTGATCATAAAAGATAAGCATTATTTAAATGATGAACCCAAACACAAAAAAAAAAATTTTTTTTTTTAAATTTTTTTTGAATATAAAAAGCCCTTTACCAGTAGTAATATTAGGACTGGCAGTATTAAAATGTTGTCCAGCAGTATTAACTTCCTTAGGACTGCTATCATCATCAGACTTATCTTTTTCATCATTCTCATTATCTAGACCATCTTCAACCTGCTTTTGATCATCAGTAGCAGATTTGGATCAACCATTATCAACATCAATTAGAGTGAACAAAATATGAAGCATCTTTCTAAATTAGCATCACAATGTAATCTTGACTGATTTCTTCTGATGTACCTACATTAAGTTCTCCTTGTGTACCTACAAATTCATTAATGATTGTACCTGTAGCAACTGGTACATAATTCATAGATTGGGTTAGAGAATCAATATCAAATAGCCACTTTGGACCATTCTCTTCTATCATAGGCTTATTCTCTAAAAACCTAATATGCAAGTTTTCTTCTACCCTCCTAGTTCTTGTGTTGTATACCCTAAAAGCTTTACTACTCAAGGAATATCCAACAAAAGAAACCTCATCACATTGCACATCAAACTTGCCTAAACTGTCTAAAGTATTAAGAATGGTAACATGACACCTAAATGGTTTCATAAAGCTTAGAGCTGGTTTAAAACCTCTAAAAATTTCATAAGGTGTCTTGTTATGAGGCTTGACTACTAAGACCCTGTTCTGTACATAGCAAGCAGTACTAACTGCTTCAGCCTAAAATATGGTAGGTAACTTAGAGTCAGCTAACATTGTTCTAGCAGCCTCAATTAGTGTCCTATTCCTCTTCTCAGCTACACTATTTTGCTGAGGAGTCCTGGCTACACTATATTCTCTCTTAATACCTTTTTCTCTGCAAAAATCATCCATAACTTTATTCTTAAACTCTGTTCCATTATCACTCCTAATTATTTTTACCTTCTTATCCACTAGGTTTTCTATTTCTTGCTAAAGTTCTTAAGATCTCATTGGTTTCGATCCTAGTAGTTAAAAAGATATCCCATTAAACCTTGCTATAATGATCAGTTGACTACTAAGCAGAATACTATTTAGATTTAAACTATCACAAAGGTTAACCAAACAAATCCATATGAAGCATAAACAAGGCTTAGTAATTGGATTCAAAACTTGAGACTTACAAGAAGACCAGTGATGCTACCTTTAAGACAAGCAACACATGTTTGGATATCATATTTCAAAACATTTTGTATGCAAACCTCTTTACAAGGATATTTATCCTTGACTGCATTGTTAAGTTCTTAAAATTTTAATATGACCAAGCCTCCTTATGCTAGAGCATTGATTCATCTATGTAGCCTTGCAACAAGACAGTTAAACTCTCTTTATGAAACAATTTCTTCAATCAACACTTATACAAATGTCCTTTCTAGAATTTTAAGAAGTATCTGATTTTCATCAGGCAACTTAAAATTAGGAGATAAGATAAGACATTCAATGTCAGTAAAAAGGACATAATTCTTTTTGTCACACATCTGTGAGACACTAAAAAGATTGAATTTTAACTCATTGACAAAGTATACATCATCAAAATCAAGGCTATCAGTTTTAAGTGTTCCTTTACTAGAAATTCTACCACCATGTGCTCCTCCTCTAAATGTAACATAACCTTTATCAAATTCCTTGAAATCTGAGAGATAAGCTATGTTACCAATCATGTGCCTTGAGCATCCACTGTTAACAAATCCTGTATCATCTTGTTATGGCTTGCCCTGCACATAAAAATAAGGAAATTAGATTCCTTTGGGGACCCAAGTCATTACTGACTTGGATTTGCCTTATGCATCAATGTAGTTATGTCTTTTAAAAGCAAGTGATGCACCATTAGGTTTGGTAGGTCTCCAAACCCAACATGATAAGGTCTTAACAACATTTACCCCTTTTGCCCTAACATCATTAACTGGTCCTGTATATGACCTTATAAAAGGGCCTCTGAGTAGTTGATTGTGCTTGTTTAGAAAAATGTGACATTAATTTAGCATTATGAACTGCAGGTTTAGGGTGAGCAGTATTAACAGGCCTAACAACATTAAGTGGTGTGAGGCTAGTTTTCAACAAAACTGCTCTTGGAGTCATGTTCCTGTGTATACTAGGGTGTGTGGTTTTGGCATAATAGTCATAATCTACCCTATTGTAATTATTTCTAGATACTATTCTTTTTCTTTGATGGTGATCACAGTTAATCTGCATATGATTAAAACTTCCACAAATAAAGCAAGCTTTGTTATACATCACAAAATCTCTTCCTAGTTGATTAGACTTCTGTCTATTCTAATTCCTTTGATTCCCTCTAGGAGTTTGTGATCTATACATCTCTGCATACCTAACTAACTTTTTAACCAATTTTTCATGATTTTTAGGTTTAGCAAACTCTACCTTTTTATTAACAGGAAAAACAGTTTCTTTATCAACATTAAGTGAAGACTCAACAAAGCTACTTATGTCTTTTGATACTTGTTCTTTTACCAAAGACTCATTAGAATTTTCCTTAGACTCATATGTTTTTTTATCACTAACAACATCAGACTCTTGCTCACTATTCTTAGTACCATAGATCCTTTAAATTCAGGCCAAACCTCTTTGAATTCATCAAGACCATAATAAAGACAAATCAAGCTTTTTAGGTCTATTATAGATTAAGGATAAGGTGGAAGGAACTTCACTATATCCCACACCCATTTACTTTATGTTAGTTATATTGACTCTCCTAACAACTTGTCTAGGTCTTTGAGACTTATCAAATTATCTAATTTTAATCAATGCCCTCTTATTCTTGCTTAACTTTTCAAATAAACTCACATTGTAAGCCTATTAATTCATAGTCTTTACAAGCTTATTCTCTTTTAAGACCGCAACTTCTCACTAAAAGAAAACTCATTCTATTCTATATATGAATAAGTTGATCTTCTAGTTCTCTGCTGTTGCAAACCTCTTTTACTAAGTAGCTGCTGTAAATTCATTTGATTTAAGCCTAACATTCAATCACACATTGTTTCGTAAGAGTTTCCATAGTTTTTTCATAAACAAGTTTTAGAGCAAGTTTACAGTGGTATACCTCAGAGTCTGAAACGCCATTAGAAGCCATGTTTGTCCTGAACCTGTTCTTCTGTCATGTCACTCTAGTCAAAACCCACACCATCTATAGCCAACATTTCCTTTGAAGATGTGTCTTCATTGTTTTCCATGCTTCCTGGTGTTGTCTTGATTTCTGAACTGACCTCCTTGTTCCTGTGCTCTACCACTCCCTGCAAAGTGCCCCATCTATGAAAGTTTAAACATCTCTCACCATTGGATTAACATATCCCCAGCATTATATTAGCAGTAATAAAATTTTCTTGCATGTCCTCTGATAGTACCTCTTTGCTCTCATACTTAGCAGAGAGAGCTGCCACTTCAAATCCATTGCTTCCTGATAATCTTCATGTATTTGCTCTAAGACTTGCTGTAGGAGATTAGAACCATTGGGATTTTCAATCATGAAAGCATACACAACATTATCACTGAATCTAGCAGTAATAACTTGAGGACTAGCAACATTAATATTAGGGCTAGCAGTACTAACTTCATATGCAGGTATAGCAGTATTAACATCATTAGTACTGCTAGTACTTGGAGCAGTCATAAAGGCTAAGTTTTGAGCGCCACTACTTACACCAACAGATTTCTTTACACTTTGTTCAACAATTTTAAAGTTGTTGTACAAATCATCTATGCTCATTGTTTTAATTTCAGCCTTATTCATCCAGACTACTACATGAGTATTCCACTCAGGAGGCAAGATGTTTAAAAACTTTGAATTTAAGTCTTCTTGAGCAATGACCACACCTAAAATTGCAAGCCTACTAACAATCTTCTAGAGCCTGTTGAAGATAGAGTCAAGAGACTCTGCGCTTGATGCACTAAAATTTTCATATTGTTGCTTTAACAGTGTCTTATGTGTTTTATTAGTAGCTTCATTACCTCCAAATCCGAGTTTCAATAGCAGACAAACATTGTTTTAAGCATCATGTACTCGAATGAATGTAATGATCGTCATTGGGAATAGGCCACGAGTAGCAAGCTCTAAAGCCACACATCATTTTTTTTTGTTGTTTTTTCTCAACATTACAGTACTAACATCTTTGTAACTGAAGTGCCATTCTCTTGTCCTATTTATGGTACAGATACCCATGAGTTACCATTCTCTATGACCTCCCATAGAGCATAGTCTTGTATCTGGAAGTACTTCTTAATTCTTATCACCTACATCTCATAACTCACACCAGTTCGAGATGGGTAGCTTAGCAGTAGTATTACAATGGCAGATTCAAATTCCAATGACATCTACATCTAAGTTTCTCAAAGCAAAGGCCCCATGATACACTTGTTGATCCCATCCATGATCGATTCCTAGGAGTGTCTAAGGTTAAATTACCTTGGATAAATCTAAAATAACATGTTGTAGAAACGTTGTGTAGTAATATTAAAGTGTATGCGAAATCTACACCTTAATACTCTAGAAGTAAAATCAATGAAATAGTAAATCGTAAATGAACAAAGATATAACCAAACGCTCCAATATTATTAGATCAATAATACGAGTACTCTTCACCAGTACTAGGGTTTACAACCTTGAAGCTTCTCTAAATCGACTTGACAACTATGAAAACTTAAAAACTCGTGTATTCGTGCCTCAACTAATGCCCTAGAGCCTCCTTTTATAGACCAAGGAGTCCTAGTCGGCTTACAATACATTCCTTAGATATCATAATCTTTTCTAAACATAAACGTAATCTCTTAAACAATTACATTATACATATCTTGTACAAAATATCTCAATACTTATCTCACTGAGTAGTCCCCTTGTTCTCCTAAACAATCTTATCCTCTTCAAACTCTTTAAACCTCTTGACAGTAGTAAGTCTTCAAGCAGTTGTAATCAGCAACATAAACTTTTTGTACCAGCAGCACTGAGCAGTAGTAACTCTAAGAATCCTTGAAGTCTTTTAAGTCCCAACATACGCCGTATTGGCGAATTTTGTTGACTTAGTCAATGCAAGTTAAAAACAGTGGATACGCCGTATAGGTTTTACCTAATACGCCATACGAAACCCGTCTTGGAGCACTCAATTTTCCTAATTAATGAAAGAAACATGTACTTGGCCTCCGCAACATTATCCGAACAATATCATTCTTAAAATAATCTGCCTTAGGGTTGACGAACGCCAACGTACATATGACATTCATAAAAGAAGAATAGCATTAATGTTTTTTGTGTAATAGTTCTAAATCACAATATTTGCATTTATGTTTATGACAAAACTTCCTGTTCTGGAGGTTTTATTGATCTAATCGTGACTTGTTTCAGAAAGCACATTTGACCCATGTGTAATTTCACTACCCTCTGAAGACTGTATTACATCGATTTCATTATTATCATTATCCTCATCCGATTTTAAATCATCGGGATGGATAACGTTGAAAGGGAATAGATCATTAAAGTACAAAACATTTTGTCCTACTTCATCATATTTGGACAATGATGTTTCATCCTTTAAATCAGATTCATTGGTATGTTGAGGGCTTAAAGTCTATTTAGTTAAGTAATTAGATTTAGACATTTGAGCATCATTGTAAACAATGACTGGAGATTCATTCTCAAAATCTTTAAAGAAGTCTAAATCATCAACATAACTGGCTGTAGGCTTGGGTGGCAGAAAAAAAGGTATACCAGCTTTTTCATTATCATTCTCCGAATGCGTTTTCAAATTGTTAACATAAATCATTTTATAAGAAAACGAGTTTTTGTCACAAATTATCGTGTAATCCTCATCGTCGGATTCATCAAATGATATTCTAAAGTCAATCTCATCATTGACAGGAGTACTTACTTAAGATTTGCATAGAAGTGCATCCTGAGGTGTAAAGGCATCGTCAATGACTATAGCTGAGAATTCAGCTTCCACAGATCAAAGGTCGTAAAGATCGTCATCAACCCTGATCTTTCCATATGTAGCAGTTTGCTAGTTTAAACACTCGAGCCATGCCTATACGAGCTTATTTTTTCTTCAAGCTTGATATAATTCCGTCCATAGTCATGTTTGGGATCATCCATCCTGAAATAAACTTACTAAAAGGCAGTTAAACAACCAATACGTCGTATTTAAAGGACTAAATACGTCGTATCACACAAACATAAAAAATAAACAAGAATGCAAATTACTCTAAACTACACTACTCCTAAGGGTTAGATCCAATCTAATGTTAAAAACCAAAATATCAAATAAAAATCAACATTAATTTTCACTCCCCGTAATGGCGCGCAAAAACTTGATGTGTCGTTTGTGTGGTTTATATTTTATTGATTCAATTTTAAATTTATAATTTTGTGGACATACCAAAAACAACACTTTAAACGGGCATGTACCAATCGTAGAGTTTCGTGGTAAGAAGGGTGTCAAACACCTTGAAGTCGAGGTTAAATTCTATCAATTTATTAGTATCTTTGGTTATCTAATCCTATTTAATTTCTATTCAATTCTAAAACCTATGTCATCCTACTTTAATTCTAACAGGAAAAAGGGGGGTTTTCAGCTTGAGAGACTGGCATAGTTTTGTTGGTGACTACAATTAATTCAAGGCACTTTAACCTAAGCAAGCAAATAAACAAAAGATAAAAAAGCGTTCCAAGCCAATATAAGTAACTGAATTGAACCATTATTAATCGATTAGAAAATTGGTTTGTTATAAGTGCTAATGATTTTTTTTTCCCCCCTTTCCCCCCCCCCCCCTCTCGAGTGGTATATCAATTCTTAAGAACTAGCTACATCATCCTAAGACCCTAGACACATTAATTATCTCAACAATTAAAAGCATCCGCATAAAGCATCCTTATTTGCTGATTATAATCTATCTTAGGGATTAAAGCAATGGTGATCTTGTTAAACCCTAGCTCATAGAGACTTTACCCACTTACCGCTTAATGGCGATTTATACACTAGTAGTCCACTTGTCCAACTATCTAATGGAATCAGAACATTATTTGTTGAATTATCTAGGTTCACCTTCTAGTCAACACGATCAATAAACCATTGGCAATATCCAATTAACTAGTTAAGCCCGAAGCGTATCCTAGACACAGATTTAAAAGGACAATATTTGTGATCCTATGATTCTAGATGTATAAATTACTATATGGAGAGCTATCCCAGACTCTAGATTTACTTGGTCCGTATCACTAGATCCAGTTGAATGATAGGTCGCATACAAAAGCGCGTAAACAAGTATAAATTGATAAACATAAACAAGCATTCAATGATAAATCAAGAAATTGAGATAAACAAATACCAAACATTCAGATCTTCATAATAATGGCTAATACCCGAAGGTATTAGCCTTCAAACGTCATAATAAAATACATAAAGCCAGTTATTTAGCAAGGCAACTAACACGAGGAAACGAATGATACCAAAAACTAAATGATTACTAAAGTATATGGAATTACACTTTTTCTCCTGCGTTGACACCAATCAGCGTTGCTCGACCTCTTCTGCTCTTTTTCTCCTCTGAAAATTGACTTTTATGGATTAGGTATCGAGAATACGATTTAACACACTTAAAACTCATTTTTAAGTTTTCTATTTATAAGGTCTAGAAGTCAGTTCGATACGACGTATCCAAAGATTAGATACGACATATTGGGGATTTCTTGGAGTAGGGACCACGTTTGATATCTTCTAGAATATTCACATACTATACTCATCTGATACAGCGGTATTGACATTATTCGGATATGGCGTATTGGACTTCATTCCTTGTGGTCTTGCGGTGAGTGCAGTCACGATACTCCGTTCCTTCCTCTTAAAGATATGGCGTATTGGTTTCAGAATCAGTAATCTTCAAAATATCTTCATTTAAGATCTACAATGTGCGCCTTATGCTAATATTCACCAAGTACTCCATAATTACTGCAATTCTCAAATATAAATGATTAAGTAACAATTCTTTGCAATAACTATACAAAATGGGTTAATAACATGGGATAAATGAATGCCTAATAAAAATAAACGTTATTTGATGTCATAACTCACCAACTTTATGTTGACACTTTTAAGCATGTTTTTCTCAAGTGAAATAGATACTTGGCTTACTTGATGTGCATTGGAGTCTAAACTTTACAAGATTACATTCATGGATTTTCTACATACATTCAAATCACCAAATCTCATTGTATTATTTCATGCTTTTCATTGTGATGCAAACTTTGGGACAAATGTTACAACAATTTAGATTTCAAGAAAATCAACGAGATTACTTTTCAAATGACTCATTTAGAGGTCATTCTCTCATATATTATGCAATGGTATTATGAAGTAACTCTCCTGGACCCTTATTCTGTTGCGACCTAATTTGGGGGTGTTACATAGTCAATGTTAAGGAATCTAGGAATGATCCATTAGAAAATGTCATAGGAAACCTTAACCAAAGAACCCTTAGGTCTCAATCCCAAAACCAAAGTAACTTGTTTTGTTATATATCAACTATAGAACCTAAGAATGTGAATGAAGCCTTAAAGGATGAAAGTTAAATAATCACTATGTAAGAAGAATTAAATCAATTCATTGCAAATGATGTTTGGGAGTTAGTTCCACAACCTAAGAATATGACAATCATAGGAACTAAATGGGTGTATAGAAATAAGTTAGACGAGAACAATGTTGTCTCTCGTAATAAGGCTAGGTTAGTCGCCCAAGGTTATAATCAACAAGATGGAATCAACTATGATATAAACTTATGCCCCAGTTGCTAGTTAGAGTCTATTAGGATTGTTAGGATTAAAAGACTTCTTGATGATCTTGAAGTTACTGCTGTTAAGGTTTGTGTTACTGCTGCTAAGCATAAATTAGTGCTATTAGTAATCTTAATGAAAAATATGCTAAGTAGTTAGTACTGCTAGTTAGTACTGCTAGTAATGTTAGTCCTGCTAGAGTAAAGTTAGTACTGCTAGTGTAACTTAGTACTGATGGTGAAGATTGAAGAAAACTTTCTAAGTAGTTAATGCTGCTTGTATACAGTTAGTGTTGCTGGTACAAAAGTTACTACTGTTGGTGTGGAAAGTTAATGCTGCTGGTATAAAAGTTACAACTACTGAAAGATTACAACTGCTGAAAGGATAAAGACTGCTTAGAGAAAAGATAAAGGTTGCTTATGTGATATGTATGAGATATTTTTGTAAAAGATACATATAAGTTATTTGTTTAGAAGATCATGATAACTTAGGAAAATATTGTAATCCCATTAGGACTCCTTGGTGTATAAAATGAGGTCCTAGGTATAGGAATTCTACTGTATAAAAAAATGAGTCATCATAGAAATTGTCATAGCTTCAAGGTTTATGTAACCCTAAACTAGTTAGAAGTATTAGGTAGTGATTTTGTTTACTTGGGTAGGTTGTGTCGGAGCAAGATGAGCTTCCATCAAGCGTTGAACTTGATTTTCGAGCTTGATTAGACGGCGGTCGGATGTACTCGGGACATCTTGAGGCAATGCCATTGCCTTGACCGGCTTAACGAAATCCCTTGGGTCGTTCCAACTTTCGTTGTCATAGAGGGCGAGGTCTTCTAATATTGCCCAGGATTTTTTGAGGTTGAGGTCACGAAGCTTACCATCGGCCGATTGGTCAATGGTTCGTCTTGTGATGGGATTAACATGGTCATAAAAAATTTAGACTTGGAGCCAAAGATCGATGCCATGATGAGGGAATTTTTGGAGTAAGTCCTTGAAATGCGTCCATGCTTCAGATAAAGATTCTCCATGATGTTGTTGGAACATCAGGATATCGTTGCAAAGTTTTGCGGTCCTTCCTAGTGGAAAGAATTGAGCAAGGAATCGAGTAGTAAGATCCTCCTATGTGGAGATGGATACTGCTGGAAGGCATTCAAGCCAATTGCTAGCTTGATCGCGTAGGGAAAATTGAAATAAACGCAGGCGCGTTCTTTCCCTATTTTCACCATCAAGGTCATGTGAGTCCACAAGTTTAAGGAAGTCCTTGAGGTGTTGATTTGGATCCTCGGACCGAAGTCCGTAGAATGAGCATTCGTTTTGCACCAACCGAATGGTGTCAGATCGAAGAGGTACCACGTTGTTCCCTACGGGGAGCTCGATGGTATTCCTATAGCCCTCGTGGCTTGGTTTGGAGTAGTCTCCTAAGGTACGGATAGGATTCTCGTCTCTCATGGTGGTTGACGAGAATGGGTTACGAAACAATTAATACGAAGAAAAGATAGACTACAAGAAAGATAATGTGCGGGAATTAAATCTTACTTGAAATGATTTAAGCAAGTAGAACTAAGCTAAACTATGATCAAAACCTAACTATTCCCCGGCAGCGGCACCAAAAACTTGATGTGCGGTTGTCGTATGACTTCTACACGAGAAGTTATACAACTCCCTAAGCAGAGCACATAATCGTTGTAGTGCAGTATAGGCAAGACTCAGGGTTGTTTATAGTTTACTCGAGGAATAGGTTGGGAAGGCTTGATCATGGTCTAACAGAATTCTAAAGGTTGAAGGAATATTATTTTTGTATTTTTGTATTTTATGAAAAGTAAGTAAATCATATAATTGAGAGGTGGGTTGGTTTTAGGTAATAAACTAATAATAATCTAAACTAATGGTGATAATAATAAGATAAAAAATTGTGTCTATTTAATCATGTATTACTCCCTAGATTGCTTCTCCTAGTGTTGTTGCCTTGTCACCCTTGTGATGATCTGTGTAACTATTTCCTAAAGCATGAATGAATTACACGAACCCGCCGTCTACTTAGTATGCCGCTAGAGCAACGCACATGCAAGGTAGTATGAAGACTATTACATGGCCCCTAGGAGTTTACTAAGTGCATGTAAAATACATTAAAAGTAGATCAACCATATTAGGGGGCAAGGTAGTATGAAGACTGTTACCCGATGGTATCCTTTCTACACAATCACGTTTCCCTAGACATATCAACAACGATTATGGACAGAAAGCTGGTTTTATAAGACCTAACGTGCACATCCATCACAAGAAGCAACATCACTAAGATCTACATTCTAGGTTTCATATAATCATAAATAAACCAATTATAAGTTTTAAGTCCAAGCATGTTTAAGATAATGCAAGAACAATAGATCAAATAACACATAGACATATTGAATGATTAAGTAAACCTTACTTGATTAAAACATGAATTGGAAGAAGTACAATAGGGTTTTTAGGCCCTAAAATCGTCTCCTAAAGCTGCTAAACGAACTAGGGTTCGTACCCTCTTTTTATTCTAAAGTTACACACTCAAAACCCTAAATTCGGGTTTGTAAATATAGGAAAATCGACGCGACGACGTCGCATTTTAATCGTGACGTCGTCGTAAGATGAATCATCCTATCTGCATTGAGTCGGTGCGGGCTGACGCTGTCATGAAAGATATGACGCCGTCACTTGATGAGTTGTGACGGCGTAAGTGTATAGCTAGTGACGTCGTCTCCAGACTCTGCGAGCACAAATCTTCAAGAGTCTTGGTGTTGGTTCGTAATCTCGTTCGTTTCTTCTCCAAATGAGCCCAAGTCACGTGTAATTCATCCAAATGTCTTCCAAATGAGAAATACCTAAAAGGAACGATTTAATTACCTATTTGGCATAAACACATGAATTTGGGTTAAACGATCCCAAAAAAGTTTAAAATGACACCTTATCAAATAAAAAAATGCTTCTTCCTTTTGTCCATGAGTTCTACAAACAGCTTTGACCTTTCTTCAATGGTCAACTCTCCCTGCTCTTGTACCTGTAATCTTGCAGCTAGCTCATAATCAGCATCCATCATAGCTTGAACATCATCCCATTCAGCAATGTTTGCATCTTTCTTCTCTTTCTCTTGCCAACCTTTCCTCTTCTTCTAGTTCAGCTTGCATCTGAGCTTGCAATCTTTGAGCAATTTCCTCATCAAACTTGATTTGGTCCTTTTTCTTTAATGGCTTTTCTTGTTCAACCATCTTACCCTTTCCTTTGTCTTTAGGATCATGTTGTTGAGGTGGTACTGTTGGTCTTGTAGCAGTCTCACTAGGTTCTTGCATAACCACTCCTCTTACCTTTGATTTCTCACTCCTCATCTTCATAAGAGTCTGAGAAATTATAAGATCATTATCTTCAAAAACAGTTGTTGTTGTTGGAGGAGTAATTGGTTCAGCAGTAGTAATATTAACACTGCAGTAGTAATAGGTTCACCGAACCTAACAGATACACCAACAGTAGAACTTGGTGCACTAGCATATTAACTTCATACCACACATAGGAAACCCTGAACTTCTTTCTCCTTCTTCAACGGTATCCTCTTTGTTAGCATACATAAACTTGGTCAATATGCTTTATCTATATTAGCATCAAAATCATCTGTCTATCAAAGATTAAAACTCTGTTACCGCCATTTTAATCCTCCCCTGTTGGATGCATCTCCTCACCCATAAACTCTTCTTCTATAGGTACCAATCTTGAATAAATTCATCCCTAGAGTTTTTGACTTTCTTTTCCTTTCTAGCTTTTTAACTCTCCTCTTCAAACTAGCAACCTCCTTTGCTTAAGCAGTCTTTGTTGTCTCCAAGTCAAGAACTCTATCTCCGGACAGTTTTGGTAAAAAGTCCCCATCAATTCCTTATGTTCATCTATCCTCCTACTTCAAAAGTGTGTTAACTCTTGAGAGAGGTGGGTCATTGGACTGTTTAGATGCAGTCTCAAACCTAGTTTGAGCTTCTGCATCCCCCAATATGGTATCTTGGCACCTGGGACCACTACCTGAACCAGTTCCCTAAGGACTTGGCTCATTAAGTGTTGCCATGGATTGGGTCCTATTTATGTTACCACTTCCTGCTCTGCTTCTAAGCTAAGAAGTAGAAAGTGGCAGCCTTTTCCATTCTGTCTCCCCGCTCCTTAGTGTAGTCTAATCTGCAACAAAGGGGAATAGGTTCCACTAGACTAGAGAGTCTTATTGGCCCTTATGGCTTTCCTAGGGTCTGTAGAGTCTTTTTGGGTTGAGATATGAGGAATGGCGATTGGTTTCAACTTGAGATGGTGAAACATTTGTTGATGTGTGTAGGGTACAGGGGGATGTCCTTGACCCTTCACTCACTTTACATGTTTTTGATAAGCATAGTCTCAAAAGAGGTGTTTACTTTCCCTGAAAAAAAAAAAAAAAAACCCCTCCCTTTCCTTTTTCTTCTCATGTTTGCAAAAACCTTTTTAGTATGAGAAGGTGTATCATAAACAGCATTAACTTCTGAAAGATTTTTAATTTGTTTGTTCAAAAATAGTTGTAAAAACCTTGGATACATTAAAAAAAATTAGAACTATCCAAGTTCCTCATCATACCATCAAAAATCAATTTAGAAAAATTAAACTTTTGATTCTTAGCCAAACATATAACTGCTGATGCTATATTAGTACTAAATTCATTCCAAACAGTTGATTTAGAACTTAAACATTATAAGATGGTATGTATAAGATACTTCCCATTGGAGGGAAAAATATGATATTAATAAAATAATCTTATCAGAACGATTTTCAAATCCCCATCAATTGAAGGTTTTCAAATTTCATTCGTGTTGATAGACAAGCCATACCATCCCATCAATCAAATTTTGAAGATCTCTCCCCTTCACAATTGATGATATTGACTATGGTCTTGCCCTCAACCTTGCATGAATCCGGAGTTTTCATATTGACCTATTTTTGGTCTAGCAGTAGACCAAAACTGTCAAGTACAAAGAAACATAAATAGTAAGGACTATTTGCAAGGCAATACCTTCATAGGTTAGCATTCAAGAAGTCTACTATCTCAGCAAAATAAGCATTCTCTGTGGATTTTTCCAAGTAAGCAACCATATTATGTAAGTCAGCAAAAGGTAAGCCCGCCATGGAGTCGAAATATTTTTGAGATCTGACACTAGAAGATTGAATTAGGGTTTATTAATGAGAGATTAGAATGATTAAGAACATTAAGTGGTGAATCGGATTCGCTAAATTAGGTAATAAACGGGAAACCATTAAGTGAAGTATCCGTTTTATAGACACCCTCATTAGTAGTAACTCTAACGGTAACCTAGCAGTAGTAAGTAGCCCTGGCAGCACTAACTTTTGCCTAGCAGTACTAACTTTCGCCCAACAGTACTAAGTAATGCCCAATAGTACTAAGTAATGCCCAACAGTACTAAGTAATGCCTAGCAGCATTAACTCTTGAGTTACCAGTTTTAACCCTAATTCCATCCTTAGCAACTTTTGCATTTCCATTCCAACCATCCTTTGTGTATAATCCGCTTCATATTAACACAATTAACCTCCCCTCAATCAATACTTCAGAGGTTAAGCATTCCAATACTTGCAATCAGATATTGAAATCTGCTAACATCAAATACTTTTGTGAGCAAATTTGCAACATTTTGATCTGTTAATCTTGATCATATACATTAGCTCATTTATTTGGCATCTCTTATAAAAGTGATGTCTAATCTCCAATGTGCTTTGTCTTTGAGTGAAAAAACATGGTTCTTCACTATGCAAATAGTACTCTCATTATCAATATGAATCTTAGTCTGCATAAAGTTATATTTATAATCCAGAAATGTGATTGTTGGGGATCCAAGACTTGTTCTATAAACAATTGGAAACAGCTATATACTCAGCTTCATTTATGGAATTAGCAACCACAGTCTGCTTCTTGCAATTGCTAAGAAATCAATCTGCACCCTAAAGAATTGACAACCTCTTGTTGTGACTTTCTATCTAAGCTTGCTCCTCTCCTGCATAATCATTGTCAGTAGATGCCACACCAATCAAAAGTGGTAAATCCTTAGGAACCAAAGCCCAATTTAAGGTGACCTTTAAGATATGACTAAAAAACATCTTTTCACAGCATGAAGATGTAAACTGTTAAGGGATTGACTTGGAATCTTTTGCCGACAAGTCACATACTACAAACATTATATTAGGCCTTAAAGAAGTTTAGATACATCAATGATCCAATCATGGATCTATACAAGTGTTCATCTACATCTTCACCATCTGCATCTTTGAGCAAAGGCTTATGGTTTCCAAGGATTGTGCTTGCTGTTTTTGAAACATCACTAAAGCCAAATTTCTTTAAAATTTTAGTCACATACTTGTCTTGGCTTAGTCAAATTCCATCTTCCTTATGCTTCACTTGCAGTCCTAGGAAGAATGTGAGTTCACCCATAGAGCTCATTTAAAAATTCTTATGCATCATTTTCTCAAACTCTGTTCATAACTCCTTCTTTGTAGAACCAAAAATGGATATCAATCTACATATTAACCTGAACTAACAGAATATCACCTTTGTCTTTCTATAAACAAATTCTATCTATCTTTCCTATCTGAAACCCATTGTTCAATAAGTAAGTTGACAAGGTTTCATACCAAGCTCTAGGAGCTTGATGCAGTCTATAAAGTGCCTTTTCTACTTTGTATACTCTGTCAGGGAAGTCTGGATCTTCAAATCCTGGTGGTTGACAAACATAGACTTCCTCTTCAATCTTACCATAAAGAAAAGCACTCTTAACATCCATCTAGTACACCACAAAGTCTTTATATAAGGCATAGGCTAAGAATAGCCTAATTGCTTCAATTCTGGCAACAGGGGCAAAGACTTCATCATAGTCAATTCCTTCTTCTTGTGTATACCCTTGTGCAACCAATCGTGCTTTGTTTTTTCTTATATACAATACCTCTTTCATCCTTTTTGTTTCTGAAGACCCATTTAGTTCCTATAGCTCTTTTTTTATTAGGTAACTCCACTAAACTCCAAACCTGTTGTAATTTGAACTGCAAAAGATCCTCTTACATAGCTTCTATCCAAATTGGATCTTTCAATGCTTGGATTACCTTCTTGGGTTCTTCTTGTGATAAAAAGCAAGCAAACAAGCAATTTTGAAAGTCTTTATGGTTTGTTCTTTGCTGAACTGAACTAAACAAACCATGTTCTTTCAATTGTTGTCATTCTTCTTGTTTGAGGTGCTGAATTCAAGTCTCTAATAATTTGTTCACTAGATGATCTTTGTGTATTCTTGTAGTTAGAATAGGACTGACAGGCATAAATGCATCTAAATTGTTCATGTCAGCCTCTGCACCAACATCTTCATCATCATCTGAATAAACAATATCTTCCAATTCAGGCATATTTGGATCATCAGCACATCCATAGACTATATTTTCATCAACAACATTATCCTCTATGCCAGCAGCATTAACAGTTGGACTAACAGTATTAATAGTGTTAGTGCTGTTAACACTAGCATCCCATCTTTTAATTAACTCTTTGATCCTCTGTACTTGAAACCTTACTATCTTTATTCCCTGGTTCTTCAGCATCCTTCTTTTCCTCCTCCTCCCTCTGATGGTTTGAATCCAATCATCATAGAATCCTTTGACCTAAAAGAATTGTGGATCTTTTAGTCCATAATGGTAGCAATATGTAATCTTTGCCAGGTACTGTCTCCATTCTAGCTTTACATGCATCATCACATGCTTTTGCACCTGCATTCCTATTAGTTTGATTCCCTGTAACAACTGGCTTATAGTTCATAGATTTTGTTAGTGCATCTATATCAAAAAGCCAATTTGGTCCACTTCCTGCAATATTAGGTGTATTCTCACTAAATTGAACATGCAGGTTCTCTTCTACTATCCTAGTTCTACTGTTGAATACTCTGAATGCTTTGCTATTGGTAGAGTATCCTACAAAGAATCCTTCATCAGCCTTTCCATCAAATTTACCTAGGTGATCTATGGTATTAAGGATTGTAACAGGACACCCAAATGGTCTCATAAAATTTAAGGCAGGTTTTCTACCTAGAAAAAGTTCATAAGGGGTCTTGTTGTGAGGCTTGATAACTAACACCCTATTTTAGACATAACAAGCAGTATTAACTGCTTCAGCCCAAAAAGTTGTTGGCAATTTTGAATCAGCTAGCATAGTCCTAGCAGCCTCTATTAGTGTCCTATTTTTCCTTTCTGCTACTCCATTTTGTTGTGGAGTCCTAGCAACACTAAATTCCCTCTTAATACCCTTTATTTCATAGAACTGATTCATGACCCTATTCTTGAATTCAGTCCCATTGTCACATCTAATCACTTTCACCTTAAGGTCTATTAGATTTTCTATCCTGTGATGAATGTTTTTAAGGATTTTACTAGTTGCAATCCTTAGTGGCATAAAAAGAAATCCAACTAAACATACTAAAATCATTTGTGACAACTAGGCAGTACATCTTTTTTATTAAACTCTTTACAAATGTTAGGCCAAACAAATCCATGTGCAAAATTTGTAATGGTTGGCTGATTGAACTGACTGTTTTGGTCTTACAAGAAGCTCTGTGTTGCTTTCCCTTCTGACAAGCAACCAAAAAAACAGGTTTGATTAATTTCAAAAAGTTTTGAAGGTAAACCTCTTACAAAGTTTCCCTTAACCAATTTATTCATTGTTTTAAAATTTACATGTTCAAGCCTCCTATGCTAAAGATTAGATTCATCTGGTGTGGCTTTTGTAAAGAGACAAGTGAGACCTCTGTGAGGAACAACATTCTTTAAATCAACACTGTACATGTTATCCTTTCTAGGAACTTTAAGCAGAACATGACTTTCATTAGTTAACTTAAAGTTTGGAGACAGAACCACTCATTCAATTAAGCAGTAAAAAGAACATATTCTTCTATCACACAATTGTGAGACACAAAGAGGTTAAACTTATACTTCCATTAACAAAATACACATCTTCAAAATCTAAATTATCAGTCTTATTATTTACCTTTCCCAATAATTTTCCCTCATTTGAAATTACCTCCAAAGGCAACAAATCCTCCATCAATTTCTTCATAATCTGTATATTGGATCTGTTTCACTGGCATGTGCCGAAAGAGCAACAATTGTCAATCACTCCCCTTAACCCTTCAAATCTTCTGTCGATTGCCCTGCACATAATGGTAAGAAAATTAGTTTCTAGTGGCAGTTGAAACACTCCACGTTGGACTTGTCAAACCTAATTCTTTCATTGTTGGCCATGTCTAGCTTCCTTTCAGTATTCTTCAGGAATCTTCTTGCCCTCATAGTCAACATAGCAATGTTCCACCTCAAGTCTATCTCTTCTAGATCATCAGGATGGATTTGTTATAGATCTTCATTATCAAGCTCATAGGCACATTAAGGGACCCAAGCCATTACTGACTTGGATCTGCCTTGTGCATCAATATAGTAAAATCTTTTAAAGGACTATGATTTCCCCCATTTTGGTTTTTCCTAGAGACATGGTCTAAAACTTTGTGCTTTGGTCTCCAAACCCAACATGCTGAGGCCTTAACAGCATTTCCCTTGTTTCCCTTAATAGCACTAAGAACTGCTTTTGGCCTAGCAGTATTAACCCTTGTTCCCTTAACAGTATTAACCTTTTTAGTGAAATTACTGTTATTAGCTACTACTGTTATTTTGTTAAAAGGCCTTCTAGCAGTTGAATATGCATTATTAATAACATTTTTTATGGGTCATGCATTATTCATTGTTGTTCTTGGTTGAATAGTATTAACTGGTCTAGTAGTATTAAGTGAAATTAGGCCATACCTAGTTAAGACTGTTCTTGGAACCATGTTTCTTTTTGGACTGAGGTGAGTTAATTTAAAGAAATTTTGTTTGTTCACCCTTTGAACATTGGTCCAAACTGGTTTTGCAAATCTTCCATTATTATACCAGTTATTGCAATTATTCTTCAAATTATCAAAACTACTACACACATGACAAGCATTGTTGAACATCTCAAAATCACTTCCTAATTTTTTAGACATCTGTGGTTCCAGTTTCTCTTGTTCCCTATAGGACTAGGTGTGTTTTGCCTATTTTTATCAACTAGTGTTTTCCGTAGATATTTACTTGCCTCCATAGACTTAACAAAGTTTATCTTAGCAAAACTAGGTATATTAAACATCTCAACTATTTTAACCTTAGGAACATTTTCTTCATCACTATCTGATACCCAATCCTCAATAATTGGGGCTCTATTTTCTTTCCTAGCAGTCTTAGGTTCATTAGTCTTATCAGTAGGCTTTTTAAGTATAGACTTACTAACAAACTCATTCACTTCCACAAAATCATCTAGACTAGGATTAACTAATCAGGTTTGGTGGCATAAAATTCCTAGTATACGGGAGGTGGGACAGCATTATAAACCCTAATCCTTTTAAACACTTATCATTATCTACTATCTAGAAGTTTACTTAGGCTTTTTTTGATAAATTTTCGCAAATTTTGTACTGTAAAGTTGAACCTCATCTTTTTCTTGTTGAAGCCAACTCTAACATCCTTTTAAGCTCTGTAATATCTAATCTCTTAAATAAGATTTCACGTTTTAAAGATTTTTATAATAATTAAGATGATTGTTGTGGGCTCCTAGATACACAGACTTATTTTTCTTAAAGACTAACAGTCTAGCTTCTACAGATTCTAAACTAGTTTTATAAGAGACATCACTTATCCTAGCTGTTCTTAATTCTCTACCTAAAGATTGTTTATTTTGTTCTTGTAGATCTTTACACATTCTAAACAAGATGAACAACAATTTGAGTCATTAGATACCTCAGAGTTTGTAGAAGAACTTGAACTTGTTGAAGAATAAGCCATGAGAGCAAAATTGGTTGGACCTTCTTCTGCTTGGTCACTCCAATCATAGCCAAAGCCATCACAACTGAGAAGACAGAGGACAAAGAAGAAGAAAGTTAAACCACAAAGAAAGACGAAGAGAAGAGAATAAAAGATGTGTTGGTGTGAACACCATCCACTTAGGCATTAGGAAGTATTTTCCTCAACTTAAATGTACAATCCTTCTGATAGGCTCCCTGTTTCCCTGCCTGTTTGATTCCTAGGTGCCTTGCACTCCCTTGCAAAGTGTCCCGTCTGTGTCAGTTGAAACACTCCAACGTTGGACTTGTCAAACCTAAATTTTATTGTGTGGCTTTCATTGTTGGCCATGGAGTCTACTCCTTTCAGTATTCTTACAGGAATCTTCTTGCCCTCATAGTCAGCATAGCAATGTTCCAACCTCAATCATATCTCTTCTAGATCTCCGGATGGATTTGTAAGATCTTCATATCAAGCTGAGAAATGCTTGTTTGGCTAGCAAAAAGGAATACATTCCCAATATCATCAAATTTTCAAACAGTTTGTAGAGCTATTAGCAATCACCCTGAGTGCTAAGAGTATTAACACCCTAATCTAGTATGTAACTGCTCTAAGTTGCACTGTTAGTGCTGCAAGGACTAAAAGGCCACATTGTGTGAGTTTGTAGGGGAGGAGAGGAAGGGGGAGGGAGGGGAGAGGGGGGGGGGGGAAAGAGGAAGAAGAAGGGAGGGAGGGGGGAGAGGAGGTAGGAGGAGGTTTGGGGAAGGGTGAGAGGGGGGGTCAAGGTAAGGGAGAGAGAGGGTGAGGGGAGGAGGGGTGGAGGGGAGGAAGGGTTGTTTAGAGGAGGAGAGGGGAGTTGTAGTTAAGAGAGAGGAGTGGAAGAAGGGGGGAGGAGGTTTTAGGGGGGGGGATTTTATTGTTGAGCTAATGTCCCTTTGACCTCTATTAATAAAGCCCCTTCAAGTTGTTTAAAAAAGAGTTCAACCAAACTCAATGTCTCAATCTCTGGTTTGTTCCTCCACACAATAGTATGCATAGTCCATTCTTGTGACAAACTTCTCTCTCAAGAACTTCTGATTGATGTCTTCTTGAGGGATGACTTCACCATGCATCTCTAGTTGACTAATTAGCTTTTGAAGCCTTTCATAGGTTTGCTCAATCACTTCTGTGCTAGATGCAGTAAAGTTTTCATACTACTGCTTCAGAAGATTTTTTGAGTTTTCTTTGTAGCAGCATTACCTCCAAATCTGTTCTGAATAACTTGCATCAGTATCTTAGCATCCTTGTATGAGTTGAACTTTAATTGATGCTCATTAGGTAAGGCCATCAACAAAGTGCTTCTAGCCTTCAAATCTGCCCTTTTTTGTGCTTTCTCTTCAACACTTGTAGGAGGGATAACAGTCTCCTTACCATCAATAGTTTTTGTTACTATGGGTGCATGACCATTTTCTATGATCTCCCATAGAGTGTAATCAATGCACTGTAGGTACTGATCCATCCTCATCATCTAGAGATCATACTCACAAGGTTGGAGTATGGGTAGCTTGATGGTTTGAATAGTTTGAGAATCCATTGCTTCTTGAAAAAGTAGATCTTGTATGTAGTAAAGTTTCTTCTTATTCAAAGCTTCTTACAAGCTTTGATACCACTTGTTGATCCCAATATAATAGATCTTGCTTAGCTTGTATAAGGCTAAGTTGTATTGAATAAATTCAAAACAACTATGATAGAAACTTTGATTGTGAATACTAAGAAGAATTTCAATGAAACAGTAATGAATAAGATTAATAACAAACATTTTACCAAACTTTCAGCCTCAATATAATACGAACACTCTTAATAGTGTTAGGGTTACAAAACCTTGAAGCTACGAATAGATTGACAGAACAATGAAAAGATATCAATCTCTATGCCCTAGGACCTCCTTTTATACACTAAGGAATCCTAGTTAATTTACAATATATTACAAAAATTTAGAATATTTACTAAGATCCTTTCTATAGATAACTCATACTTATCACGTAAGTATTCTTGATCTCCAATCAATCTTTATCTTTTCAGCAGTCTTAATCCTTGAGCAGTTGTAACCTTTCAGCAGTTGTAACTTTGTACCAGCAGCACTAACTGAGTACAAGCAGCATTAACTACTTAGAATATTTTCTTCATTCTTCATCAGTAGTACTAAGTTACACTAGCAGTACTAACTTTACTCTAGCAGTACTATCTTTACTCTAGTAGTACTAACATTACTAGTAGTAGTAACTAACAGTACTAATATACACTAGCAGTACTAACTACTTAGCATATTTTTCATAAAGATTACTAACAACATTAACTTATGCTTAGCAGTACTAACACACACCTGAGCAGCAGTAACTCTAAGATCATCATGAAGTCTTTTAATCCCAACAATCCTCCCCTAAACTTGATATTTATCTTCAAAATCATCAAGTTTCTTCATTAAAAGCTTCATAAACACCAAGAGGATGCTTCCAAACACTTCATTGATTCTTGAGCTGTTTAGTCATGAGCTTAAGAAGTTGATAGCACATTTCATTCCAATGATCAACTTGAAGCTTCTTATCCAGCATTTCTTTGATTGTAGCTTTTGTAAGGGGATATCTTTTCTCTACTAACATAAAGATATGCAGATTTGAAAACCTCAAAAAGTGTACTCCACATGTATCAAATAGCTTCCAAACAGTAACTTTGCTTCCTTGTATATAACTCCATACTAGATCTTCTACATGATGTTCAAACATTATCTTCATATCACCCTATAGCACTCTATAAAGCCCTCTTCTGGTCTTGTATACCCATGCCTAGCTTTAACTATCAAAGTTTCTAAGCATATGAATAACGGCTGAGTACCTCTTTGAACTTCCATCATCTCTTATCATTTGATAAATACTGATCTTTCCTTCTTTAATGATCTTGTAATCAACAATGCTTAGAGGTTTAGTAGATAAAGGAATAGCATCAATTGCTACACCTTCTTCATCAGAAACAACTTCCATAAGCTCTTTCATCTTATTTTCTTCTTGATCATCATCTATCTTTTTCTTCTTTGCCTTCTCTTGTTCTAGCTCATCTCCTGCTCTTTTAGAACTGCTTTCTTGTCCTATTGTCTCATCTCTCTTAGAACTTTCTTCCCTTTCAGTGCCTTCTACCAACTCTGTTCTGAAGTCAACAAAGGTGTTTACCCTTTTCATTGCTTTTTCAAACAATTCTTAAATGTTTGCAAAAGTCTTGTTCTTTAAATCTTTGGGCTTCCATCCTTCTATGTTCTTCAAATAGGTACACATTATACTCCTTTGTTGAGTTTTAGCTGGTGGTCTATTCCTCTGCTCTCTTAGCTGCAAAGAATTTCCTCCTTTTCTCCAGGAGTTGTTGAAACCATTTAGACTTTTCTTTAATTGTTAACTCTTCTTGTTCCTCTTGTTGTAGCCTTTGAGCCAACTCATAATCTGTCTCAACCTTATCCTGAATATCATTCCATTGCGTAACTAAGGCAACATTGGCTTCTTCATTTCTCTTGCAATCCTTGCTTCCTCATCAAATTAAGCTTGTAGCTTTATAGCTTCTTGTTCATCAAAGAGGACTTGATCTTTCTTTTTTAAAGGCTTCTCAGGTTCTATCATCTTTGCTTTACCCTTATCCTTTGAACCTTGACTCTTAACCTATGATGGTTGTTGAGAAGAAATTGTTGGAGTTGATTCACTTGGATCTTGCATAACAATCCTTTTTCCTTAGGTTTTGCACTCTTTATCTCTATAAGTGTTTAAGCCAAAGTCATTTCAACTTCATCAACAATAGTTGTTGTAGCTGTTATAGTGGTAGCAGCATTAACCACAGGCTCTTCAGTTTCTAAAAACACCTCATCACCATGAAGATCATGCACTCCAAACATATCAGGATTAGTATCAAAATGAGTACTATCTAAGGTGATGTCTTCATCAGCATCAATATCAAGAATTTTCCTCCCCTGTTTGGATGCATCCTCTTGATCACCCAAACTAGCTTCATCATCTGAGGAAACAACTTTAGCACTTAGAATAACCTTGTACAATCTTTTAAGCTTGTGAGTTCTTGACCTTTGCTTCTTCTCAAGCTTCTTCACCCTCCTTTTTAAGCTTTCAATCTCTAATGCCTGAGTGGTCTTTGAAGTCTCCAAATCAAGAACCTTCTTTTGTAAGGTGGTACAATGTTTCATTAATTCATTGAGTTTAAGACTATCCTTACCACTGAGTAGTGGATCATTGGAATGTGTAGGTACATTTTCCTCATTGGCAGCCTCATCTGCTATAGGCTCTGTAGGACCACTAGATTGAGGAATCTCAGTATCTTTTCTCTTTGACTTCCTTGGTTTTGTTTCTTCTAGTGTTGAGATGTTGATGGTTGAGTAATAATGGGTGTGTGATGGGGATCAGTATGATTAGCTAAACCTTCATCCATTTCTTCCTGAGCTTGAACCATCATTGTTTGAAATAAAGGTATGATTATTCCAGGAAAAACCTTTTCCTTCCCTCTTCATGTTAGCAAAAATCTTCTTTGTATGAGAGGGGGTGACATAAATCCTTTTATGATGTGACATATCCCTAACTTGTTAATTAAAAAATACTTGCACAAACCTTGGATACATCTAGAATTTTACCATACTATCCACATTCTTTACCATACTATCAAAGATATACTTAGAAAAGTTGAATTTTTGGTTTGTGGCTAAGCAGATAATTGTAGAGGTGATAGTGCTACTAAATTCGTTCCATGTAGTAGTCTTAGCACTTAGGCATTGCAAAATTATATGAATTAAAAACTTCCATTGAGGAGAACAGAATGCCTTGTAAAATGTAAGTTTCTGTGTAAGTTTTTCATACACCATTCTTGTTAGTTCTTTAAAAATGGTAGCAGTGGGTAGACATTCAGTACCTTCAACATCTTCTAGGTGAGGATCTCTTCTTACACTCGTCTTAGTGATGATCACTTTCTTTCCATCCACTAAGGCTTGTAGCTAGACTTCTCCATTAACAGTTTTCACTTTTGTGGTAGCCCAAAATTGCTCAATGCACAAAGTATATATAGTGGGATTGATCGTTAAAGCATACTTGATAGTGTGTGCATTCAGAAAATCCACTATCTGTTCAAATCCATCACTTTCATCGGGTTTCTCTAAAAATGCAACCAAATTATGAGTCTTAGCAAACTTCAGAGCAACCATTGTGTTGGGTTTTGATGATTAATGAAGAAATTGAGTTAGGGTTTATGATTAGAGAGTATATGAAAGATTAAAATCGATTGAATGAGTGATTAAAACCCTTAATCGAAGTATTTATGAAAATACCCTCAACAATATTAACGTTCACCAGCAGTTGTAAGTTTATGCCTAACAGCATTAACTTTCAATAGTAGTAGTAACCCAGCAGTAAGTTTAGCCTAGCAGCATTAAGTTTCCCCAGCAGCAGTAAGTTTATGCCTAACAGCATTAACTTATACTAGCAGTAGTAAGTTTATACCTAGCAGCATTAACTTATACCAACAGTAGTAGGTTTATGCCTAGCAGTATTAACTTTGAATCGCCAGCATTAACTCCAGTTCCATTCTAATCAACTTTTCCATCATCAAATTAACATTTTAGCTTACAAAATCTCTCTGTCTGTTTTTGGTTTCTCTTAATTCTTTTTACTCACATATCTCTATGTCTGTTTTTGATTTCTCTCAATTCTTTTAGCTCATAATTCTCTCTGTCTGTTTTTGATTTCTCTCAATTCTTTTTACTCACCAATTCACTCTATCTGTTTTTATTTTCACGCATCTCTCTTTCTATTTTTCATCTCATTATATCTCTTAATTCTTTTTGCTCACAATATTAGTTATACCAGCAGTAGTAAGTATAACTAACTGTATTAACTCAATAGTATTAAGTATAACTACCAGCACTAATTATACTTAACAGCAGAAACTTTTAAGTTACAAGTACTTACTCTAATTTCATCCTTAGCAACTTTTTCATTCCATTTCAAACATCCTTCCATTTAACAAGACTTAAAAGATTAAGCATTCCAATACTTGCAATCAGATATTGAAATCTGCTAACATCAAATGCTTTTGTGAGCAAATCTGCAACATTCTAATCTTTGTGAATCTTGATCGTCTGAATAAGCTTCTTCTCATAAGAATCTCTGATAAAATGATGCCTAATCTCAATGTGCTTTGTCTTTGAGTAAAAAACAGGGTTCTTCACTATGCAGATAGTACTCTCATTACCAATATGAATCTTAGTCTGCATAAAGTTATATCCATAATCTAGCAATTGATTTTGGATCCAAAGCACCTATCCATAGTAATTGGAAGTAGCTATATACTCAGCTTCAGTTGTGGAATTAACAACCACAGTCTGCTTTTTGCATTGCCATGAAATCAACCTACACCCTAGGAATTGACAACCTCCTATTGTAGACTTCCTATCTAAGCTTGCTCTTACATAGTCACTGTCGGTAAATGCCTCCAAATCAAAAGGTGAATCCTTAGGATACCAAATACCTAATTTAGGTTGACCTTTTAAGTATATAAAGATCCTTTTCACAGCATGAAGATGTAAACTTTTAGGATTGACTTAGAATCTTACACAAGAACATACTGCAAACATAATATCAGGCCTTGAAGAAGTTAGATACATCAATGATCCAATCATGGATCTATACAAGTGTTCAGCTACATCTTCACCATCTGCATCTTACATACTGTACATTACCAACTATCTCAATATCAATGTAACTTGCATAACTAAATAGACGACTCACACAACCTACTAACCATCTATAATCTATTTAAATGTCAAGCAAACACCATAAAAAACAATGTCAAGCTCAATATCATCATATCATTATTACAAGTACATTACTCATATAAAAATGTACCATCACAAACAATAATATCAAAACGCTTTAAAACACCGTTATCGTATACCTCTAAACCCTAATTCCATGAAAGGTTAATATCTAAAGAGAATGTACAAGCTACTAAAGCATATATACATCCATCTAAAATAAGGTATAAGTCCTTTAAAGCATAATGTACAAGTCATTAATGCACGACATCCAAAAGCCGTTTACCTCGCGTTTTTCCCAAGAAACCTTGTATAATCCATCAAGTATATAGTTACAACAAGTCATATACTTCATTTACATTCCATAATCATCCTCATTTCATAAGATATCATGAAATGAAACCTAGAAACCTTAACCCGAGAAAAATACTAAACCATGGCCCGTTTCTCAATATTTATCCATTTTTAACTTCAACCAACACTCAAATAAGTTGTAATAACTTAATATACAACATTATCAATCATATTATATCATCATTTCATCATTTCATCTCAATTATACATGAAATAAATCCAAGAAACCCTAAACGTGCCCTAATTTGACTTTGGACCTGTTTACTCATTTTTACCCATTTTAAACCTGAACCAAATATCAATTCTTGCTAATAATCCTTAAAACAAGTCTTTTGATCATATATCTATTATAATATCACAAGTATACTTGACATGGAGGCTCAAAAACCTAATTCGTGCCTTATGATACCCGTGGCACCTTTTTGCTAGTTTTGACCCATTTTAAGAATTAACATTGCATGTAAGCACCTCAATGATGCACCACCTTCTTGTATAAGCAATTTACAAGCACTCTTTTGAATTCTATTACCACTAATTGAGCTTGTCACCTCCTTGTGGCCTAATTTCTACCCGCAGCTAAAAACACTCCCACATCACCTCTTTTATAATCTTGCCAACACCTCCATAGCTTCCATCTCAGCCCATAGCATCTCATAGTCACCCCCCACCTGTCCTTCACTTGCTCACAAAGTTTCTTGGCCTCTAAGGGTTGCTAACCCTATATAAAGGGGGCGAACTCCACCATTTGAACTCATCCCTCACTTCCTCCTCTATAACCCATCATAGCACCAATCCTTTGCTCAAAGAAGATTCTAAGAGGTTCTAAGAAGTCTCAATAACAGAAGTGAAGCAAAAGAAACCAAGAAAAGAAGCCCCAGAGTCGTTATTCTAGGCGTACGAAGCTAAAAGTCCTGATTTCGACCCGTTTCCAAGCTATAAGCTCAAACCCAGGTTCTATGATCTTCATACCTGCTCCTACACCCTTATGATGTTCATATAATCATACATAAACTCTTGTTAAAGTTTTATAACTCAATTCATGCTCATTTTCCATTTTGATCCAAAACCGTACTCCCGAAACCCTAATTTCATGTTTTTCTTGAATCTATGAGCTAATATGATAAAAGGTTGTTATAATCTATCCTAACATGCTTAACTAATGTTATTATAACCACTTTATTGATTATTGAAGGAATTTGAATTAAAAACCTACACGTTTTCATTATAAAACCCTAATTCGACCCGTTTTGCTTCCTAGCTTAACGAATCATTATTTTAAAACCTTTCGTTAGTTAACCTTCATATTTGGCTATATTAATAACTTATAACATGCAAATGTCTTTTGAATGTTAAAAGAAGCTTGCATGAAAAATTCGGAACTTGTTTGTAAATATTATCCATGCAAGGGTAATAATATCGTAACTATTCTAAAACTTATAACTAATGATTAAAATAACATTTACCAAAGTATAACATAAGGGGTCTAATTATAGTCACTTTCCAAAGTATAAGGTTTACTTTGTACACCTTTTAAGACTAGAAGACCAAACCTTGTAAAGGCAAACTCAAAGGGTATATTTTGCCCATTTTTCATTCTCAAGTCTAAATTAACATTTTGTAAGAAGTATAAAAAGTATACAAAACGTTACAAGACATAACATTAAATTAACGCTTTGTCGTCTTATCATTTCATATATTGATCAAACGCCTTAAAACCGATATAAACGATCACAAATACTAGGTAGCTTCATATTAAAGGTTTTCATCTTGGTAATACTTCGTGACTGAGTTTTGGGGTTTTTGATTATTAAAGTTGCCCTAAGGGGTCCTCAACGTTTTACTGAATGACGTCTGAATTATGAGTGGCCCAACGTTGGATACAATATTTGCAAACTTTCCAATCAAACTCATAACTATATTAACTCTTAGAACCAAAGTCAAGAGTATAATGCTTCCTAAGACTTGACATATTTACTCAGTTGCGTGATTAGCTTTTACAATCATTTTGGCTATATCAACCTCCTAAAAAGATTATAAGATCGTCCAGCTTCATTTTGGAATAATTATTACAACTACCTATCATGTGAAGTTCATAACCTAAGCCTTTACTTATTTACAACAAGTTTCATAAACACCGCGAGGGGAAACATGCTTGTTTACAAGAACACTGTTACTGACCATTTTATCTTATAACAATATGATTACTTTTCAAAGATATGAGTTCATAGCCTTACTTTTTAATCTCTTTAATGTTTCATAAACCCGTAAGGGGGATACATGCTATAAATTAAAAAATACAAGTTTTTTCTAGACCTAATGCTAACCTGATATACCCATTACAATTAATTCTAAGTTAACCTTATGAACAAAATCCCCATTATCATGGAACCATTCATCACTTTCTGTCTTCGGGTGAAACCGAGTATTGTGGATAGATCTATTCGGATTGACTAATACTCCAGTTTGTGTTAGGACGGAATTAGGTAACCAAACTCACTATATTTTGAATTTCATAGGTATTTGGCAAATACCTACATCGGCTGCCATTATCATTAAATATATATCATTATTGATATATACACAAGTCAGTTTGTGTGCCATGAGCTTAGACGAGACAATGACCATACCATAACAATAACATGCAATACCATTTTCATACCACTTGTTGAGATTAAAAAATCGTTGTAAGCTCAAAGATTGTTTAGATCTTATATCTAGGATTAACAATAACATTGAACATAGAATATTTATAGCGGAATTAACATAAGAACAATGATATTCAACAAGGTGTCTCTTCATTAATAACCAAACGTTCCTAACAGCCCCAATTCTAGATGATCAATTCTAGAACGTGTTACCTAAATTATAACAAGGAATCAAAGATCCTAGAGGCTGAAACACACAAATTCTAGGCGTCCACTTAGAGGACTTGACGCCTAGACACACACACTTTTCTGGTGTTTACATCTTGACACGCAGAAAACTATACGACCTATATGTCTTTATATACTAGAGATATTAGGTTTACACAGGATAAGTATTATGAAATAACTAAATCTTCCTAATTTTTACAATTATCTTCTAGGAAATCTTCTGTAATCTTCCATCTTTTGAAGAATTCCTCCTTTGTCTTTTAAGTCCTTCATCTTTTATATGTTTTGTCTTATCAACTCAAATATAATTCCCAACAATCTTCCCCTAGTTGATAATGACAAAACCAAAATAAGCACGAACTTCCCCTGAAGCTAATATATATATGAAAGAATAAGGATCTATGCAATTCCACCAAGGATCTGTAAGTTGCACATCTTCTTTGTAAATCTTCTTCCCCTTTTTGTCATAATCAAATAGGGGACTAAAGTATGCAACTTTGATTTCGACAACCACAAACCACTATCACACTTCTAATCCAGCCTTCCAACAACTCAAATTACCCTCCATGACGCACCTTAAGATAAATGAACTTGAGCAGTAGAAACTTAAACTAGCAGTAGTAATAATAACTAGCAGTAGTAAAAACCTTCACCTCATGTGGTACATGTAAATGGTTAAACAGTTTAACAATAAGCTTTCCCTGAAACCCATATGTTAACCATTTCTTGAATCTTCAATCTGTGGGCTCTATGTAATAATTACTGATAAAGAAAACTAAGTATAACGAACTTGATGTAGAAGTAGAACAACCCAAACTTGTGTCTTATATCTTGTACTATCCACGTGACTCCAAACTTATAAATAAATCTGTGAAATATAAGTAGATCGAAACCTCTTGACAAAATCCTCATCTTCTATGAGACACATAACCAAAGTGATAGCAAATGTGAGCATTGAGCACCATAAGTTAGATCACACACCTTTGCTAGATTTGTCAAGTCTTCGTCACATCGTTTCTAAGCACGAACAAGTTACCTCCAAATGTTGCCATTTGAGATATGATAAGAACACAAACCCAAATAATTTCACTTCATCGTCAGATAAGTCATAAACAATCTTCTTCGTAACCAATTAATCCAAACAATTCAAAAACGAGCCTTTAAATCTGTTAAGAACATGTAAACCAATACCAAAAACTTCCTGTGTGTTATCCAAAAACATAACTCAGCCGAGAACCAAAAACATGCTTTGTCACCCGATATCGGGTACAACTAACAGTATTAACTGCTTTTCTCGGACGATACTGACAAATTAAAATTTTCTCGGATGAAGCAAGCAGTGCAAATACCTTCGAGTAGTATTAACAAACTGATGGCCGTAGTAACTGTTGGCAGTATTAACTTCTTGAAGCTTGACAATATAAATAATCATGATAGCAGTACTAATAAAACACAAAGCAACATCAATATATATGGGCAACATTAACCAGACCTTTCAACACCATCAATATTACTGCTAAAAATAAATTAAGTTCACGTCTAATTGCATCTCATTAGATGTCAACCCAAACTTCATAATAACCAGCCCATGTTGCTAGTCATTGATTCAACCCATATACATACCATATATTAGGTTAACTTTTAGCACATACTCCTAATTCATAGCACAAATACACAGTCAACATCCAACAACAATATTAACTAAACAACCACAGCAGTATTAACCACGAACTCGAAATACACAGGCAATACTAATATTTCATTGGCAGTAGAAACTAATAATACCTTTAACCTGTTACTGCTACTTCTTTTCCTCTAAACTCGAACACAAACACAACAAATTTTTTTTTGATGTCGACAACCTGTTAGGGTTTTGAAAATCCCTTATCTGCTTCGAAAACCTTAACCTGATAACCAAAAATCCTAAAATGTTGTCGACCATCTGTTGTGCCTTCTCTAACGATCACCTAGTGCTAACTGCTCCACTTTCACAAAACCTTTTTAGGGTTTTGTGTACTTGCGTTAAGGATCGAATCAAAAAATAAAAAAAATAAAACATTAATTAATATACAAGAATGATTGTAATGATAGGCTGAGTTTGATTCTTCATGAGTACATAAAATAACAAACCCTAGAAGTGTTGTTTCTGTGACTTATGCAATAAAAACTTAAACTGATTAAGATTTTACCTTTGCTCACCAAAAATTATGTAAACAGAACCAATCGAATTAACAAGCAGCCACATATGATCATCTCGAAACTCCATTCTGCCATCATGAATTTTTCCATTATTATTGTATTAGGGTTTACAAAAACCCTAATTGCAACGAATCAACGAATCACCAAAAATAGAAAATTCTACCATATTCACTTCATGAACACGACATCAAACCTTGTAGGTACCTAGATATCACGAGCCCCATAGCTCTGATACCAATTGTGAAAACCTAAAGAATCATTGTAAGCTCAGTTTACTTAGACCTTTAATCTAGGATTAATAATAACATTGAACATTCACCTATATTTTCTCGATACATATAGTAGCGGCATAACGATTAAAAGAAACAAAATGATAATCAAAAAACAAGGTCGATCTGTTCAGTTATTACATAAACCCCTAACTTCAGCCATTCCAATTCTAATGATCAATTCTAGAACGTTTTATCTAACCTAGGTTTAAACAAGGAAACAAAGAATATCCTTGAGGCTGAAAACAAAACAAACCCTACTGTCCACTTAGAGGACTGTGCGCCATTAGACACACAAAAATGCACACACACAAAGACACTTTTCTGGTGTTTTTACCATCTTTTGACCCACACGAAAACTATACAGAAGCAACTTATCTCATTGTATAGCTAAAGATATTAAGTATACAAAGGGATAAGAACAAATAAAGATGTTACACACACACACTCTTTTAATCATTTAAGTTTATCTTCAGAATCATCAAAATCTTCCATCTTTTGAAGAATTCCTCCTTTTCCTTTTAAGTCCTTCATCTTTCATATGTTTTGTCTTATCAACTCAAATATAATTCCCAACAATCTTCCACATTGAGTAAAGCTTGGTTGGTGTGGATGATTCCACATTGTGTGATTAGTTGGTTAGCGTAAATGTTGTTCAACCTTGGTCGCCTCCTAGGTGAGGTGTTTTGGACGAAGGATCGTAGACTATACTACCTCTAGCTCACATTTAGAAAGGCGAGGCGCGAATAGCATCTTTTCTAAGAACCTCATTGTGGGATTTTAGTATATCCGACTCTGAGGTTTTAAGGAATTCTTACAATTATTAAGTGCGGCACAAATCGGATATATACCTAGTATTAACAAACTATTTTTGGCGAGGATTGCTCTTCTTTGATAAAATTATTATTAATCTTGTTAAGGCACAATAGCAACAAAAAGCAAAAAGCCTAACTCTTTAGAAGAAGGAACCAAAAAACAACTACTAAGAAAGATAACCTCTGTAGACTACCCCACACTAAAAAATAGTAGCATATTAAGCACTTCTGCGAGACACAAATCCAGGTACACGTAGCTATATCACCTAGACATGATAATAGAACATGTCAAATTTCAGCATGTAAGACATCACAAGACTAGACCCATTAAAGAATTGCAATAAGTTTCATTAACTTGATATGTTTTCTTTAAAACCCTTTATGAAGCACCGTGAAACAAACATTTATGACAAAAATTCAAAAAATCATAAGCATCAAATTGTACTCACATCACAAGAGCATTCCAACTTAATGAAGCGATAATAATCAGCAATAGAAGAGCCCATTATGTTTAATAGTATGAAATTTTGATTATGTAAACCAAACATTATTGATCCATCAACTTTGTCATAAGTTTCTTTTAATTTCTCCCAAACATGTTTAGCCCTTTTTGAAAAAATTTGACCCAAAAAAAGTTCCTTATATATTGAATTCAGGATCTAACACAAACAAATGCATTCCACCCTATCCCCACTGTTTTACCCCTTATAACCTAATCACGTATTATATCCTTTTACAAAGAACCCATCAATAACCCAATCTTATTTTTTTTCCTTCTTAAAGCCAAAAGTATATCACATTACCATCGAGATGAAGTTTAAGATTATATAACAAAATTAAACTTGAATAATATGTTCACAGTTCATTTAGTTTTAATTGAAACAACAATTTAGAGCAAAACATTATCATTAGGATGCAACTGAGGGCGCGAGGGGAGGGGGGGTCACTTAATATCAATTTTACTATTCTAGAACACTAGGATCATAAACATCATCATCTTGATCATAATTAATAGGAGAATTACGCTCAGAATTATGAACCAACATGATGACAACAAAAAATCAAATAGAAAGATAACAATAAACAACAAGAAAGGAAGGAAGAAGTTCCCAGGCTTTCACACCACTCAAGGTGGCAGATCAAGGGCTGACAGACTCAACTAACACTAATAAGAGAGAGATAAAGAGGTGTTACAAAGCTTTTTGAATGATATGCAGCGGTATACAATACCAAACCAACTATCTTCTTGATTCACTTAGTCAAGAAGGCTAGCAGATTAATCAGCAATGAACCACACAATCATCAAGATCCATAAAACCCTAATTCCTCAAATTAGAGCAAATCAAACCCAGAACTTCCAAAAAACTAACGATTAAGCAATCTTAATCACCAACCAATTAACCAGAAAGAGTAGAATCACAAGATTCACGAAACCCTAATTTTTCAAAATTAGGGTTTTTTGAATTTAACAATAGATCTGTGCAATTAAACCACAAATCTTACTAAGTTTAAATAGTAAACTGACTGATTATTTATGAAAATCCCCAAATTTTACGTAACCCTAATTTTTTTAGAAATCGATTTCAGAGCAACATGGCTCTGATACCATGAAGAAATTATGAATCTTATTAATAAAACTACTCAAATCTCAATTTGAGTATCAACACTTACACAGAAAAACTGATCTCAATCAGATGAACAACCAATCAAACAATCCACCACTACTATTCAGGTATGGATCAATAATCTATATTGATTATTATTCTATTACAACTGAAGAACTAACAAGATTAAGATGATCTAATAAAAAACCAGGGTTTACAACTTTTTTAGAGAGATAAACAATTTTAGAGAGAGAGGGATTATAGAAAAGTGAGGAAAATAGCTGGTCAATCCAGCTTAAATAGGAGCTTGACCACCAACTTAAGACTTTTTAATCTTGGCAGCATCAGTCCTCTATCTATAAGACTTTATCCATAACCAGCTAAAACTTCTTCAAAGAGAAAATTGAGAATAAAGAAATTACACAATAAGTCCCTCAACTATAAACCAGGAAAAGATGATATATTTTAACATGCTGCTGTTGTATCTTTACACTAGTTGATTTTAGCTGAGAGTAGAACATGTTACTTACAGTAGTTGATTTTGGCTATAGGAAAGTCCTCAGTATTATCCAGTATGGGTTTGCAGGTTTTTGGTTAATTGTGGCCATTGGGAGTCAGATAGTTTTGTTCCTGTGTAGCGTTAAAACAAATTCAATATACTTATAGTATTATTAATCCCGTAAGAATTCTTTCCAAAATACTTCTCAACCAAGAGAAATATAAGGTAAAAATCTCACAAAAGAAAACACAATTCGTATATTTTTATCCGGGAAGTACTTATCCTCGGGTCGTGTCCCAACGAAATCGTGAATTGAGAATTTAGGAATATTCGGAATCGAGCTAAGAATGATAAAGGGATTTTGATTTGATTTAGGAATGATTCGGATTCGAGTTTAGAATAGTAAAGGATTTTTTAATTGTTGATTACACTACAAAATATAATAGCACAAATTAAAAACGATGAAATAGTACGAAATTTTAATGAACTAAACGTAATAAACGCGAGCTAAAACTGAAATTTAAAATGAAAATTTTAGGAAGAAGAATTGGAATTTTTTAACAATTTTTGAATTTTTTATGATTTTCTAAAGATTAATGAATTAATCAAAAATAAACTTTTTCTAAAAATTAACACTAAAATTTTTCTTTTATTTTTCAAAAATACTAGATTTAAAAAGAAAATTATTTCAAAAAGAATCAAAATTTTTCAACTATTATTCTATTTTTTATGAATTTTATAAGAAAAAGTAAATTAACTAAAATCTATTTTAATTTCTAGAAAATACAAAT
>BQNB010003568.1:0-113922 GCA_026074375.1 Tanacetum coccineum
TAAGTAATCATTACATAGAGCCTACAGAGTTCGAGATTCAAGAGATGGTAAACATATGGGTTTCAGGGGAAGCTTTGGCTTTATGATGAAGTTCGTACACGACTTTGTTTGTTTTGTCATCATCAAATAGGGGAAGATTATTGAGAATTATTGATTTGATGAGACAAAATAAATAAAAGAATGAAACAAGAAGGACTTAAATGCAAAGCTAGAATTCTTCTAAAGATGGAAGATTTTGAAGATTCTAAAAGATCTCCTTAAGAAGATAAAAGATATAGAAGATAAAGATAAAAGTTAGGAAAATATTATTTGTTTCCTAATTATATTTGTTCTTATCCTTTGTAAACCTAGATGATCTCTACTATATAAAGAGACACTAGGTCGTGTAGTTTATATATACACAGAAAAACGTGTGTGTGTGTGTATCACAAGAAAAATGTAGACGTCTAGTTTGTGTGGTGTAGCCTCAAGGATCTTATGATTCCTGTTATAATTTTTTGATGTAACTGTTCTACTATTGATCAAAGTAGAGTTGAGGCTTGGAGTGAATGATAATAAAGAAAAACATTATTGATGATAACATTGTTCTTATGTTTAATTCCGCTGTGCATATATGTTATTATCTTTGTTATCATGATCCTAGATGAGGTCTAAACAACCTCGAGCTATAAACGATCAAAGAACCTATCAGGTTATTAGGTTCTATCAGCTTTTAATCTGAATGATCTTCTACACATTAGCGATAGTTTTGTAACATCTAAAGCATCACTAAAAGAATGGGAGGAAGGAGAACACAGTTTAGTGACGGTTTGCGACAGTTTGTGACAACTAAAAGTATCGTTCTGGATACGTTTTAGTGGCTATTAGTTTGTACTGCTCGTTCGTGTGTTACTATGCGGGCGTGAATTTCAATTGGTATGTTTGGGCTAATAACGAGTTAGTACTGCCATGGTAACATTACTACTGCTCGTTCGAATACTCATTGTTGCTACCAAGGTATTACTTCTTCTAATATTAATGTTGTCAACGATTAATTTTTAAAGAACAGTGGTAACAATGATAAGTTTATACTACCAGTTGAAATTAGTACCGTTGGTTTATGGTGTTAGTACTGCTAGCGATAAGTAGTTACTACTGCTAGCTTTAAAGAATAACTTACAACTGCTAGCTTTAAAGAAGTAATAAGTTTGTACTGCTAGCTTTGAAAAGCAGATTGGTTAATACTGCTTGGGCTTAATGGGATTAATACTGCTAGTGTTGTACGATATCAGATGACACACACATGGTTTGGATCTCGAATTAAACAGAATGCTTCGTTTAAGGGGAAGCTAACAGGTTTTGATTTTAAATGTTCTTAAATGTTTTAAAGGCTCGTATTTTGGATTATTTGTTCAAATTGGTTACGAAGAAGATTGATTATCACCTATTTGAAGTTGAAGTGGAGTTTTTTGGATGCGTGTTCTTATCATATCTTATAGTGGGTGTTACACTTTGAAGATAACTTGTTCATGCTTAGAAATGATGCGACGAAGACTTGTCAAAATCTAGAAAAGGTGTGTGATTTTTCTTATGGTGCTCAATGCTCATATTTGCTATCACTTTGGTTTTGTGTCTCATAGAAGATGAGGATTTCGTCAAGAGGTTGCGATCTACTTATATTTCACAGATTTATTTATGAGTTTGATGTCACGTGGATAGTACAAGATATACGACACAAGTTTGGGTTATTCTATTTCAGCATCAAGTTCGTTATACTTAGTTTTTCTTCATCAGTAATCATTACAAAAAGTCTACAGAATTGAAGATTCAAGAAATGGTTAACATATGGGTTTCAGGAGAAGCTTAATGTTAAAATGTTTAACCATTTATATGCTACATGAGGTGAAGGTTTTTACTATTGCTAGTCATTATTACTACTGCTAGTGTGAGTTTCTATTACTCAAGTTCATTTATCTTATTGTGCTTAATGGTGGGTAATTTGAGGAGTTAGAAGGCTTGGGTTAGAAGTATGATATTGGTTTGTAGTGGTCAAGATCAAAGTTGCTTATATTCATATGTCCCCTATTGGATTATGACAAAAAGGGGGAAGAAGATGTTAATAGGTACAATTGGCAACTTGTAGATCCTTAGTGTGGCATGGTACAAAGGAAATCTACTTAAGGGGAAGTTTTGTTTCATTCAAGGAGATGATTACATCTCAACTTCAGGGGAAGCTTTGGCTTTATGATGAAGTTCGTACACGACTTTGTTTGTTTTGTCATCATTAAATAGGGGAAGATTGTTGGGAATTATTGATTTGATAAGACAAAATAAATAAAAGAATGAAACAAGAAGAACTTCAACGCAAAGATGGAATTCTTCAAAAGATGGAAGATTTTGAAGATTCTAAAAGATCTCCTTAAGAAGATAAAAGATATAGAAGATAAAGATAAAAGTTAGGAAGATATTATTTGTTTCCTAATTATATTTGTTCTTATCCTTTGTAAACCTAGACGATCTCTACTATATAAAGAGACATTAGGTCATGTAGTTTAGCATCCAAAAAAGTCTATGTACACAGAAAAACGTGTGTGTGTGCAAGAGTTAGAGATGTAGACGTCTATAGTAGTGATGTAACCTCAAGGTAATCAAGGTTTTCCTTGATCCTTGTCACTGTTAGAGACAAGTAACTGTATTATTTTGATCAAATAATATTGAGGCTTGGTGGGGGGGGGGGGTGGGGTGGGGGGGGGGTGGGGGGGGGGGGGGGGGGGAAAACGTTTAATGATAAAACCTTGTTTGATAATATACTATTCTTTATTATTCCGCTGCATATTTATATTATTTGTAAAACATATCCTAGAAGGGCTTAAACGATCTCCACAAAGAAGAGGGTTTTTACGAACAAAGGGAACAAAGAAAGATAGACTAAAAGAAGGCTAACCTAAAAAATAAAAAATCTTATTTGATAGAAATCTAGTATGTAGACCTAAGCTAGATAGAATTCGAAACCTAGACTATTCCCAAGCAGCAATGCTAAAACTTGATGCGGATAATTGTAAACGCATAATTTTTACAATCCTCCTAGGCAGAGTATCTAATCGTTGTAGTGTAGTATAGGAAAGACTCAGGGGATTGATCGTTCTCTAGGGAAATTATGAGGTAGGTTTGAATCATATGTTACTAAGATCTAAGGGTTAAGAGAAGAGTATTTTTGGGTTTTTATGTTTTTATGAAAGCAAGTAAAATCTTGGGTTTTGAAGGAAGGGTTTTTAAACTAAACTAAAACTAATCTAACTTTAACCTAATTATGCAAGAAAAGTAAAATTGGTAGGAAGTCTTATAGATTAACAAATGTGCTCACTTAATCATGCACTACTCCCTAGTTGATTCCTCTAACCCGTTGTCCGTCACCCTCGTTAGTATAATGTATAATATGTATGTATTCCCCCTTTATTGCTATTTTTATTATATCTTAATTTCTTTTAAGTGCGAATTGGTTCAGTTGGGGTTCGCGTCTACGTGATCACCTAAGCAGGCAGCTCCGAATGCGCTTTTCCCACCCAGTAGTTAGACTACCGTAATAAATAAGTAAATAGCTATCTACCCAAACGTAAGAGTTTCACTTAGTTCTACTCGTGTTTCACTAGACGTCTATGCTATTGTAATATCTTATAGCTAGTTTTCTAATGCCTAACGTGCACACCACTAACAAGAAGCAACAATTTAGAGTTCACAAACTAAGCTTCATGTAATCATAGGAAAACACAATTTAAATTTAGCCTAACATGTTAATAAGAAGAAAAGAAAAACAATTAATCATCAAACAGATAGACATATTTAAATGATTAATGATTGGATTACTTATCTTCAAACCAACATAAGAGTATGTAAGTACAATGGGCATAAAAAGCCTTAAAATCGTCTATAGTAGTTACACAATAGACCTGCAAAGTTCCACACATGAATTATGAAAACATAGGGTTTGTATTTATAGAATTTGGGATCTAACGGCGTCACTAGGGTTTTGTAAGGCCGTCACCTCGTCACCAGGCAATTGTGACGGCATCAAGGTCTTTTAGTCACGCCATCTCCACACATTGAGGAGTCACACTTTGTATCCAAAAATCTACTTTCTAGCTATATTTGGTAAAGGCGTCAGGATGGGAGTCGCTAGCTTAAAAAAGTTGTGTTTTTGTCTAGTTTCTTCCTAAATCAAGCCTAAGTCACGTACAACCCGTCCAAGTGCTTCCAAATGTTAATTACACAAAAGAAAGGATTTAGTGCAATAATAGAGCATATTTGCATGATTTTAAGGCTTAAATGACCCCGAAAAAACGTATAAAATGACACACACAATGACGAGGCTTTGAAAAAGCTTTATGACTTTGTGATTACATAACATACCATTAATCTTTACACCTTTTGATTTCTAAACCTATTTAAAAAATGAATGATGAAGCTTTCAAAGGTTTATAATGCCTCTTAAATAATTTTTGAAACCACTTCATAATCCTAGACCTTTTCAATTCACATAAGCATGAAACATGTATCTAATATGGTTCAAAAACCTTAAACACCGTCATCTTATTAGGCCAGCTGAGAGCTAATGATCTCGAACTAATATATGAACATAAAATATTATAAGTGTAATGAAGACCCTGATGATGATGTTACACCCCAAAATGTGTTGCAACGGAGTAGGTAACCGGGGGCGGTGACTTCATAACATCAGAAGCAAGATACAAGATAATGACTACTAAATGAACATTTTAAAAGTAATACATCGTTGCATTAATTTAAAAGAAATAATTTTTACATAAATTAAAATATTCAAAGTTAAAGCAGAAGCAAAAGATAAGTTTCAAACAACAACGAGTATTAAGATAGAAATTTCCCTAAAAGAAAGCCATGATGCATGCTTGACTCTAATGCACTTCAAAGTATCCTTACGAGTTAATCACCTGAGAATACATGTTTAAAATGTCAACATAACGTTGGTGAGTTCATAGATTTAGGTAAAGCATTAAATATGGATCACAAGAGTTAAAAGTGTGTATGATATGTAACACATATAATGCCAAACAAAAGTGTAATTACAATTGCGCTAAGCTCATGACACCGAAGCTACGAAAAGGGTGTATGCAAAACAATGCAAGGTGATTTACCCGTGTAATGTATTCCAATCCCGAGACACCTAGAACTCTGGATGGGTATATGCTTCGTTTTGACATGGTTAATGTCGGTTTTTTTTACCCGGACGGGGATGTCAATCTCAATAGATCTATTTACGACATCCGTGCTTACTCAAAGTAATTAACGGTTCATGATAATGGGCATAGTGTGTTATCGGTACTTAGGCTAATCCGTACTCATTTAAAAAGTACTGTACTTGTGTCTAAAAGTAAAACAAGCAATGTATCTTACCCCAAGATTTGTAAAATATTCGTAAAAATGAGTAAAAGCGGGGCTATGAAACTCACCTTTTGCAAAGTGGTGAATCGGTAAATAACCAACAAGTGTAGAACGAGTAAGGGGTCCTAAACGCGACCTAGTTGAATAATAGTGCACTTTAGGTGCAAGTAAATAATAATGAAATGATGCATATGCAATTTGTGACAACCGTGACTTGAGCAGGCTAGTCAAACATTTAGAGTTGACTAAAGTATGTATATGTGTTATAATTGTGTGCTTATGTGATCTTATATGAGTATTTGATATCAATATGTGATGCGTGTTTCATCTATTAGTGATTGAGTTGTGGTTTTGGTAGCTATTTCATTTCGTTCACATTTTGTGACAATGGAAATGATAGCATGATTTTATGCGATATCGTGTAATTTGGTGTATAATTGATATATGAGCGTAAGAGTATATAATGTATTCCTAGGAATGAATTAAGTCTAGTATTTAATTTGATAAAGCATTAGTGTCTTTTTACGTTTCTAATTTAGGAATGTGATTTTATGGAAATGAAATTTATTAAATAGTGAGTTTTTAAAACTAGTTTTTATTTAAAAGGTTTACAAAATTAATAAAGGTTTTTATAAAAATAAGAAAATAAGGGTAAATATACATTAAATAATGTTTTAAAAATAAAAAAAATTAATAAAGGGGTGTTGCTCGGCCAGTTAAAAAAAAGAAAAAAAAGAAACAAATTTGATTACAATTAGGAGTCTAGGTATTATAAATATAAAATCAAGAAAAACCCTAAAACACTTTTTCTCTCCCTTTTGTTTTGTTTGGCCGAATCCCCAAGCAAGGAAGAAAAAAAATTCCAAGAATTAAGGTATTGATTCATGTGTGTTCGAGTGAAAGGTTTAGGTATGTTTTCAATTAAGTTCTTGTTTAATCTTCGTTATATTAGGAATTTAATTGGATGGATATTTGAGTTCATAAATTTTCTGTAATTTAATTAATTAGAAAACTATATGGGTGTGTTGGGAAATAGATTTGGAGCATGTTGGTGTAAACGTTTAGATCGTAGAACGCTCGTTAATTTGAAAGTTAGGGTATGGCTGAATTTTAGGTCATGTTGATTGATTTATATCTCATTGATAAAAATGAGTTTTGGTGTTAATCTTGTGCCTAAACTGAAGTTCAGAGAGTCTAGTTTTCAAAAAGTCCAGCCCCGAAAGATTTTGAGGTTAGGAAGTTAGTCAAATAATTTTTATAAGAAAAGTTGTCGAAACATTAAATTCGGGTCAGATTTGGGTCTGATTTCGGGAAGTAAAACCCCTACTTAAAAGTTGAGTTAAGGCTTAGGAAAAATCAGAGGTCATATTTTTTGTGTCTATTAACTCCAGGTCAAAGCACAAGTTCTAAATCATTGTATGAGTATTTTTAGGAAAATCAAACTTTTTAGTGTGTGTTCAAATCCGAATTTGAGTACTTTATGATGTTGAATTTTTATAAAATAGTTAGGCTCAATTTTTTTAAAAATCACAGTAGTTCATAACCCATTGGGAATGTAGGGTATGAAAGGGGGAAAAGCCAATTTGATGATTTAGTATTTTATTTGTGGTCATAAAGTGACTATAGAATTCTGCCAAAAAATTAGAAAACTCGAAAAAGGGATTTAAGAGTATTAGGGTATAAGTAAGGTATGGTAAGTATGGTAACGGGTTTATAAACATAATATGAACTTAGTAGTCCATCAATTGATTATTACATCGTCTTGGGCATTTAGCCTAATCGCGTGTAACATGTATTTTATTTGTGTTTAGTTGATTTCAAAGAATTTGTAAAGTAGTTGTACATCAGGTGAGTTTCATAGTCCCATTTTTCCGTTTTCTTGGGATGGAAATGTTGGAAATGTTTTGAAATATTTCATTGCTGTGATTATGTGTTTTAGTTGCGTATGGACATTACATGTCTATTATATGACTATGTGATACATGTGTTATTTGGGATCAGATGAGTACGCCTACTCAGTGCTATTTATGATATTGAATAGGATCGGATGAGTACGCCTACTCAGTGTGATTTGTCATATTGATTGGAATTGGATGAGTACGCCTACTCAATGTTGGTTATGGTACCATGGGATCGGATGGGTACGCCTACCCAATGTGTGAATATGTTTATGTGGTACATTCTGGGTGAGCTTGGTTGCTTATAGTGCCAGCTATTCTAAGCCCTAATGTGAATTTAAGAATGTGATTATGTTGATTTGATTATGTTGCATGCTAGCATAGGTTCATGATAGTTCATTATTGTCCTATATTGTTTTGATAATCACAGTGAAAGCGAGTATTATTGCATGTCTAAAACCTATGACTCTCACCAACATTATTGTTGACATTTTAAGCATCATTTTCAGGTAAGGATCTTGAGGAAAGTGTAGTTTGGAATCTTGGCTAGTGAGACCGTAGGCTTGCATGTAGAGTTATTCTCCTAGTTCTCTTATCGCACTTTATTTGGATTGATACTTTGAATGTTTTAGGTTTTTGGGATATTTTGTTTATGTCTTTGTATTGGAGTGACTCTTTTACCTCAATACAAGACCTCTTTTTCTTGTGTTTGGTATTGTCATGACACTTTGTGTCAATTCTTGGTTTATTTAATGCATTGTAGTTCTCTCTATTGTTGACACCATTGTGTTGTGATTATACCCATAACGTTACGCCTCGTGTTTCCGGCTTGGCGGGGTGTGGCAGATTGGTATCAGAGCCATTGGTTATATAGAAGTAGGTGATTTGACCTAGACTATAACCTAGGAGTCCTTTATATAGCTGCATAATAGGATCTATATGTTTAGTTATATGCATGTTTTGTTTTCTTGCTTTTCTTTGAGTTTTATCTTGTCATACGGGCTACTCGATATCAGAAGATCCAGAAGAGGAGCCAATTAAGGAGGAGCCTCTCGAGAAACCGAAGGAGGAAGGGTAGTTAGAAGAGTCAAAGAACGAGGCAGACTCAGATCTCATGTCTGATACTCGTAGCAGGTCTGGATCGCGGAGTCGGGTGACTTTTGCAAAAGCAAAGTCAAACCCAAGTGAGGCCTAGCATAAGTTTATCCCGTCTTTTACCTCCACACGTTGCTATCGATAATTTCTTTTGGATATACGTATTTTTTTGGCGCTTCGAGACCTTTATTTTCTTTCTTTTGTTTTTGAATTTATCTTTATATAAATAAATATTGCTTGGATGTAGCATCGTTTCTGTGTTATATTAGAGTCGTTTAAGATGTGCAATATGTTATATGGCGTATAAGTACATTATCATTGAGATGTTTTTAGAGCATATAATATTGCGTGAGGACACACAATCACTTAGTTTAGGGAATTTTAATATGTGAGAAATCACATATCCTTTCTATATCAAAAATGGCCCTTAAATGATTAAAATAGGCAAAAATATGCTTGTATTTGTGTATTTTGTTGTTTGTAAATGTGTAGGTACGGATGTTGCAAAAATCAAAAGAAAACAGTTAAAACCGGACAAACACGAACACGAGAAAGGAAAGAGTGCAAAAGAGCCAGAAGTTTCTAGCAAAAGGTCAATAAAGTCAACTCTTGGTCAACATTGGTCAATCACAAGAAGACAAAACCCTCAAAAATACCAAATCAGTCCTCAAAGTTAAATCATATTACACAAAAGCCCTAAAAACCCTAACACCGTTATCTCTTTTATACTTAAGAGATAACGGTCGTTATCTTCTTATAAAACCAAAGCCTGTTAACCCGTTGGCCCATAACCTATAAGCCAAAGTCAAAGTTATATAAGCCGGGTCAAAGAAAGTCAAAAGAAAAAAAAGGGCGCGTAACTCTGTTAAGAGTTACTATTCATCATCATCTTAAGTTTATCCCCGCATCAAAATCATGGGGTAAATCCAAATTGAGGACGTGGCTTAACAATTCAAATGACAAGGTATGATGTGGCAGAGTTATACGTCATTAAGAGCTCTAATTGGTCCACGCACACAAGGAAGGACACACAGGAAATTAATGAAACACACCGATGATTGAGATTTTTCACTAAATTTAGTGCAAAAGAAGCACAAAGGGCTCTGACACATGGAATGCCACGTTGGCAATCCGTGTGACAAATATCAATACAACGGTCATAAGATGGATCCAATGATTGGCAAAGATTAAAGTGGTGTGGATCAAAAGGAGCGTGTAACAAACTTGGAGACCTGGAAGCTTCCTTATCCTGCTATAAATACAAGGGCATCCTCACTCACAAGAGGAATCGAGCTTAATTAGGAGTAGTGTAAATTAGCTTATAGCTTATTGTATTTTCTAGCTTATAATCGTTCAATCTTTGTAATTTTCATTTAAAAGCTTTGTAATATGTTTTTATTAATAAAAGTTCAAGTTTACTTATCATACTGAGTTTTAATCCATTTTACTTAATATGCAAAATATGGTTTAAATAAGCTGCTATTGTTACATAAGCTCTTATAAGTTCATCTTAGCTCATCTTAGTCTATAAGCTAAGATAGAAGTAAATTTGATCATTAATCTACTTACACATTTAAAATCAGTTTACCTTATGCTTAATATGGATTTGGTTGCTATTGGATGATAAGATTACCTTGGAAGAGCTTATAGGGCTTTACTAGCTTATCCTTTGGATAAGCTAGAGCTTGTAGAGTAGCTCCACGAGCTTATTAAGCCTTTGTTAAGCTAAGACTCTTGTAAGTTTTTCCAATTTACCTTTTGAAGTTTTACTTTGCATTCTAGCTTAATTCTGCTTATAAGCTTATTGTCTGCTTATTTTAGTTATTATTTGCTTAATCTTACTTATCTTAGTGGTTAAATGTTATTTGTGTTTAATAGTTAGCTTATGTCATAATTGCTTATCATTTTCTTAAATATGTCATAAAAAGCCAAAAATAAGTAGCATTAGCTTATAGTTCTTGTTTTCTGCTTATCCATCTGTTTAAATTAGTTCATTATGTTTGTTAGTAGCCTATTAATATCTGGTATTTGAAGTTTATATTCTGAATTTCAATTCTATAAGCTTTAAATGATGTTTAAGAATTTAAGGGGGTGTTTGGGACAAGCAGTACTAACTAAGGTTAGTACTGTTTGAGTCCACTTGCTCTTTTGGATTTATTTTTAAACTCAATTTCAATGTTTATAGAAGAAGGATTTAAGGTGTTTGTTAGGTATAATCTAATTTCTAGAAGTTTTTGAGTTGCTAGTTTAATCCTGTTAGCACTTATCAGTTTCATTAGCATCTTAGGCTCAAGTCTGTTTTAATTGTTAGTTTTGCTTTATTTACTCTTAGTTATATGTTTTATAGATGTTAGGAAGTAGATTGTAGGTCTGCACTAGTTATTTCAAAGTTTTAGAGTTAAAGTGTCATTTGCATCAGATAAGAAAAACAAAAAAATAGCCATTTTTAATCTTAATTTTCAGTAGGTAAAAGTGGTTTTTAGCTTTTCAAATTAGGTTTACAAGTAGCTTATAGGTTACTCTACATTAGTTTAAACTTGTTTTTCAATAATTAGCTTATTTTGATATCTGTTTTTAGCCTTAAAAATCTGCATTGTTCATTTTCAAAACCAAAAGTTACTAAGTGTTCTAAGTACAATAAGCTGTTTTCAAGCCACTTTTTCTTTGCTTATTTGATTTTCAAAATGCTTTTTGAAAGTTGTTTTAAGTAGTATTCTAGGTATACTTTTTAGGGTAATAAGCCAAAAGTCCATAAGGATCCTTTAGCTTATTGAAAAATAAGCTCAAAGGTGCCTTAAGGGGCTGTTTGGTTAACAGTTACACCATAAGTGCTTATTTCTTTATTTTAGCTTATCTGCTTATTGTTATTGCTTATTTAGGTTTAGCTTAGCTTATTAGGTTAGTATAAGCCCATTTTAGCTTATTTGGTTTTGCCATTTGCTTATTTGAGCTTATTTGCTTTCTAGTGTAAATTTCAAGTGAATTTAAGCCTTTTTAGCTTTTCTGTCTATCTAGCTTATCATTTGTGCTTATTTTTGCTCTTATGTGCTTTTTAGACATAGCTTATTGTCTGTTTTAGTTTATTTGTCATTTTTATTAGCTTATTCTCCTAAAAAAATGCAAACAATTAGTTTTTTAGGACTTAGAGCATTTTAGCTTAATTTTGTCTTACTTAGCTTATTTCTGTGCTTATTTGAGGTTTATAAAAAAAAGTTGCTTTGTAAAAAGTGCTTATTTTCAAGTTTTCTAAAAAGTTATAAAAAATGACAAAAATAAAAACACTTGGGATAGTGGGATGCCCCGGGTGAGCCAGGCTCGAACTTGGGACCTCTACCACCCTCACCAAGCATTTTATCCCCCACACTCCCAACCATTGTGCTACAATAGCTCATCCGTTAGATCTTTGCATAATCTATCTTTTATATACATTTTAGCCCTTTTTGGTTTATAAGCTGTTTTTGCTTATTACACAGCTTATTCGATAAGCTGTGTTTCCAATTTTATTTTTCTTTGATTCGTCACCATTCAAGCTATTTTCTGTAATTTTTTCAGATTTTTTATAAAACGTTTAGTATTTTTTATATTTAATTTTCTTTAAAATCGTTTTTAATTCATAAAAAATTATAAAAAAGTCAAAAAAATATTATTCTTTTTTAGAAAATTTTCTTTTATCATATAGTTCCTAGGAAAAATAGTTTTGCTTCTGTAGGGTTTAAATTGCAAAATTTCATTTTTTAAAGAACGGGATTCGTTCCCGTTCACGTTTTTCGTGTTTTTAAGCTCAAATCAACTCCGTTTTCATTCTAGTTTTCTTTAATTTTAATTTTTAGTTAATTAGAGTCTATTAAAAGTGAAAATTTCATTTTAGGTTTATTTTGAAAATTTAGGGTTTTAGGTCCCGTTTGATTTCCCGATTTGCGTTTTTAGTTAAAATTTACTTTCCCGTATTAATTTTTTTTTGAAGTTAGGTTTAATTGTCCCTTAATTTGCTCACTTTTAGGATTTCAGAAATCAAATCATCTTCGAACCAATTCAAATCGTTGTCCAAATAACAAACGTGGTCTCAATTTCATAAATCTTTGGGAAAACGACCCGGTAAATACTTATCGGTTTAACGAATAATATTTTTGTGTAGAAATTGCTTCTAATCTTTGTCCTCAAGGATTTTTAGTAATTTTCTTTATACTTATATATTATACGTATTATATATTGATTCTAAAACGATCAGATATTAAGATTAAAAGCAAGAGATATGGATACAAAACTTTTATCGGCTCCTGAATCAAATAGTACTTTAGCTAGATGTTGGTTTAGAAGGAACGTACCCATGACTACATTTGGGTCTTGGTAAGCGTTCTTGTACCTCAGCAAGTATGCTCTTCCATGAGCATTGTTGTTTACTTTTGGGCACTGTTTTCTGTAATGCCCTTTCTCCCCACAAGCATGACAAGTTACTGACATTGGCTGTAGGTTGCTTCCAGTGGCTGGCCCTTTGTTTCTGCAGTTCCTGGTCAGATGACCCACCTTGTTGCAAGTCTGACACTTGACAATGCAAGGTCCTGTATGATGTAGGGTACATTTCTTACACAAGGGAAAGCTTCCAGTATACCTATTGTTTTCAGTTGGGGTGACAGCATAAGCCCTGAAGGTTTCTTGTCTTCTATTTTGCTATTGGTGGTAATCATTGTTGCGGTTGTTATTACGATTATTCTGGTAGTTGTTGTTGTTGGTGAAGGTTCTTCTATCATCAAACTTTCGTTTGTGATCATTGGTTCATTGCATAGAATTGTGCTTTGTTACCTGATCCATTAACCTCTGGGTTATGGTAATGGCTTCCTCCAAAGTTTGAGGTTTTGAAGCAGTAACATTTCCTTTAATACTTTTGGGTAATCCCCTGATGAAGACTTCCATGAGTTTCTCAGAATTTGGCACCATAGTTGGGCATAAGACTGCCAGTTCTTGGAATCTTCTAATGTTAGTCTTGAGATCATTCCCTTTTACAGTCAGATTGTAAAATTCATCTTCCATTTTCTTGACCTTAGTTCGGGGATAATACTTCTTTATTAAGACCTTTTTAAATTCAGACCAGGTGATCTTATAGGTTTCCTTTATTCCAATAGGCTGGGCGAATGAATTCCACCAGGACAAAGCTTCTTCAGTTAGAGTACCATTAGCAAATTTCACTTTGCAGTCCTCGGTACAGTTGCTACGGAAAAATACAGATTCAGTTTGTTTAAACCAGCGGATGAGGCCAACAGCGCCTTTCGTACCTTTGCGAGTTTTTGTCCAAAATCAACCGAGACCTTTCACATAAATTCTAAAAGCATTCCAAACTTTCAAAAATGACTTGTCACCTTAGTTTCACCCAAGAATTTCACTTTTACAACCGTTACGGTCTTTTACCAAATTTCACAAAAACGCCTGTTTTCTTATATCTTTTAAATCACACACCAACGATTTACGCTTTAAATCAACGTTATTTAAAGCATGAATTTATTCAACACATAAACTCATTAACACTCTTCCAAATTTATTAAAACTCGTTCTCAATTTAATTGTCGTGCCGGTACGCGTTGCATGACGATTTTCGGTAAACGCGGTAATACTTCCCGGAAAGTACTGAATGACCACATAACCACTCCAAAACGGAAAGACGAATAAAAAGTGATTTTCTTACGATACTTATGAATCTCCCAAAACCCGGTTAAACCGTAACCGTTTTACGCAAAATAGGTCAACCGAAGTCAACTTTTTAGCTTTCTCCAAGAAAACTGACAAGGTCGAAAGACTCTGATAGAAAATTATGTATTTTATAATACTTAACCCAGGACAACCGGTTATCACAGAGGGGGCCAATTTTGGGAGGCTTAAATGGGAGAGGGATTTAAATTTTTTTGTGTATAATGTATAATATGTAATGTTAGGTAAGATCCTGGAAGAACACTATCCCTTTAAAGAACAAGGGAGCACAACTTAACCTTTTATTTTATTTCACTCCAATGTCTAAGATCAAAAACCCCAATCATATATAAACCTAAAAATCACCTCTCTACGCCTCATTTAATATCCACTTTATCTCTCATAAAAAACACACAGATCCCGTAACCCCCAAAATAACCGCCAAAAAATCAATTCTATCATTGTAAATCATCAAAAAATCACACAAATCACTGTAAATCATTGAAAAATCACACAAATTATCGTTAGTCACCTGAAAATCACACAAATCATAAACGTTCATCGGAAATCACACAAATTATCGTCAATCACCATAAAATTAAACAAATAAAAAACGATCACTGGAAAATCACTATGATTAAAAACTATTATTCGTTAAAATGGTTGAAAATCAGTTAATCAATGTTATAGAAGTGCAAAAATAGATCGATGTTCAAAACAGGTTGTTGAATTCAAGAATGAGCTTGAATCAGATCTAGAAGATGATTTAACAGAATTTGCATATCTAGGAGACATTGTAGAAGAAATTGCATGTAAAATTACACATGATTCTGTTGTTGTAATGTTTTGTTATGAAAAAAATGTCAATCACGTGTGATTTGGTCTTTGTGACTGTTATGATATAGAAAGGAGCAAATCACGCATGATTCTAGTGTCGTAGTATATTGTTTATGATAAAAAGAAATTCATGTGTGATTTTCTCTTTGTTGTCATAAATTGAATCAAATATGATTGTTTTGATTTAAAAAGGAGTAAATCACACGTGATTCTGTTGTTGTAGTATTTTGTTACCAGAATAGGAGAATCACATGTGATTTGCTCTTTGTTGTTGTACAAGTTAGAAAATGTGATTGTTTTGATATAGAAAGGAACAAATCACACATGATACCAGTGTTGTAGTTTTTTGTTATGATAAAACACAAAATCACATGTGATATGCTCTTTGCTTGTTGTAAACTGAACAAAAAAGAGTAAATTCCATGTGATTCAGTTGTTTGATTATCTTAACCACACGTGACTCTATTTTGTAGATGCAGTTACATGTCCGGATTGCTCTGGATTCACATGTGATTCGAAAATCGTTATATTCATGATGCAAATCCACATTTAGAAGATGATGTAGATGTAGTTGCAGGTAAAATCACAGGCAATTATGTTTTTTTTGCTATAAAAGATTATAAGTCACGTGTGATTGTTACATAAATTACGTGTGATTGTTACATAAATCACTGGTGATTTATACATAAATCAAGTATGATTTCTATAAAAGATTATTTATCATGTGTGTTTTCATAAGGTACTATGCAAAGGTGAAGCTTATGAAGAAAGAAGTAGAGGTTAATGCCTTAAATCCTCCTTAACGAAAAACATGAGATGTAATATGTGGTGTTTATTCATAACTTGAAGAAATTGTATTTGAAAATTCGTAAAAGGCTTGAGAAAAATGTGGCGTGAAAGGACGATGATGAATGAATGGAAGAGAGAAATCATTTGAAAATGGAAACCGAAAAGAAATATGAACAATGTTGAGAGAATACAAATTTTTTATAAACATTTTGTGTTTGATTTACTTTTCATTTTTCTTTACATTTACTTGAGATTATTTTACATCTTGTAAATCGAGTTTATGACATTCTTTTTTACTTGAATACACGGACCTCTGTTTTTAGTGAATGTTATATTCTATGTTATTTATATTATGTTTGAATTTAAGATACAACAAAATACTCAACATTTAGATAAAATGTATAGAAAATAAACCACGTGATGTGTAATAAACATGTTATAAGCTCAAGTATAAAAGTACTGCAAACTAAATGTGATTTATGTGTAAATCACATGTGATTTACCTCAACTGTGTGTATCTTACTAGTATGAATAACTAAGAAACTAAAACAATTACAAAAAATACTTGTTCTATAGAGTAAATATAAATATATAACTTTTGATAATTGACAAAAGCAAAATTAAAAACATCCATAGACATGTTTAATTTTCAATACTTGTACCAAAATACATTTATAATCTACCATGGATAAATTCATAAGATGCAAGTGTTACAACTTCATCAAAAACAATTACTATAAGATAAAAGAATAGTCATGTTTTGTGCAATTACGCCTGACGTTACTTTAACGCGTTTTCGTTTATCCTTGTTTATTGATTTGACAATTAAAAGAAGCCTTGATTCTTCATCAACATATTCTTCAAACTGCTTAACCAATTTCAACATCATCTATGGCATGCACATTCGACTCATGTAAAAAATATTTGTAGCGTACTTGAACATAAAACGCTTCGACATGTTAAACTAAATCTCTGACTCAACACCAAGACCATATTCTCATATTATTGAAAGCTTTGCCTTAACTTTTTGTAACTGCTCTGCAAAAAGAAAGATAAATTAAACTGTTAAAATTAAGTGCAAATCTCATGTGATTTTGTACAAATCACATATGATTTTCTATAAAATTAAAACAAATTAAAAAAACAAGTAAATAATTACAACTTTGACTCCTTAGTACTATCTTCATCATGTTCATCGGCAACATCAAAACCTAATCTCCTAACATCACCAAAATAACACATGTGATTATCACAGTCACATTTCATCAAACACATGGAGTGCATCAACAATCATAACAACAACAATCACAACAAGGATAAACACAATACAACAACCTACCAAAATAAGCAACAAAAACCTAAACACGTAAATAGCTAAAAACATAAATAAGCAACATCTATTGCTTATATCCAGAATAAGCAAAAATATAATCAACAAAATAAGCAAAAACTCCTGATAATATCCAAAATAAGCAACAAAACCTAAAAAACCTAAATAAGCACCAAAATAAGCAACATCTACTGATTATATACCAAAATAATATTAAGAAACAATCAAATGTATACCAGAATCCACATTTTGAGGCTTACTTTGATCGAAAACTCGCAATGAAGATGATTGGGGCAACGTATTACCTTTAGATAGTGTTATTTCATCAAGTATGTCCATTGTATAGCGTTAATTTTGATCAATTAGCATGAATAGCTGTTAGGGTTTGAATATGATGATTTGGGGGTGGTTAGTGTGTGAAAATAGTGTGTGTGTGTGTGTGTGTGTATGTGTATGTGTGTGTGTGCAACGGTGAGAAATAAATGAGGGGTACCGACCCCCTGACATTGAGTTAGTGAGATAGTAAATTTACTAAAATGCCCTTCTGTAAATAATTAAATTAAAATGGCAATATATCTTCACCATTTGATTGAAGTTGGATATGTGGTTGAGATTGTTTGGTTTGTTCTTTATGATGATAGTGTTCTACACTGAACTTTTTTTCATATTGTATAATGTATTATTTGTAAGTGTTATAAGTTGTGTAGGGTATAAAAATTGTGACTTAATATGTGAACTATGCAAGTTGGTTAAACTAACTTTTCCAAGGGTGATGATACTAACTTAAAATGACTTGAGCATATCCTTGACTGTTTAGTGACATTTAACTAAGGTCATAGGTCGAAGGTACGTTCACATCACAAGGTGTCTAAGGAAACTAAACACAAAACATAAAAACGGCTTTCTAATACCAAAACTAGCCTAACAAGCATATTTTCTATGGAAAAGATGTCATGTGTCACTAATGCTATCTAACCTGAGTTTGATTGTGACAACCGACAATTTTGGATTAAATTATTATCTATAAAACGTAAATTATTTTATTATTAACTTTCACTATTCTTACTTTTATAAGTTACGTGTCAATTTGACCTAAAACCGGGAAGTTGTCCCGGGTAAAACTAAAAAACGTTATCGGATGCGTTCTGACATCGGACTGAATTAAGTCTACTTATATTTTATCCATTATCATTCTAGAGTGTTACATAGGTTATGTACGCTTGCGTTTAAGACTTTTACGTTTTTCGCGTACGTTTTGCGTTTTTATTGTTTTATGCCCAACAGAACCTTGAAAACTCACCACCTTTGCATGTAATCTCAAGCTATCAACCATCATTATTATTTTGACAAAAATTTCGAAAATAATCTTCCTCATTCTCTTCAAAATTTTTGGTTAGCTCTAAATTAAATCCAAGAGCATCTTTTTGATTTTTGTTGGGCAAGCATGTGTGCAAGAAGTATAGATAGTGACTTGTTCAACAAGTCACTTTCATGCACAAATAACACTTGCCCAACATTGTCATGTGATATTCTTGCAACCTTGACTCAATTTGAGTATTAGGTTAACTAGTAAACTTGAAGTATACATAATATTTGTAAACAAATGGCTCAACATTGGCTCATTCTTTTCTTGTTTTTCTTGCACCTAGCCGAACCCACAAGGACCACCACAAGGGGTGCCTGTCATTTTAGCTTGAACCATGGGTTAAGTAAAATCCTAACCATTCCCATAAATATACCTTTTTATTCTCATTCTAGGTCACACATTCATTTTAACAAGCCACCAAAGGATTTTCTTTCATGTTTCCTTTTTGTTCTTGCTCACGACACAAAACCCACTAAGAGGGGTTTGACCATCTTTGATTTTTGATCTAATTCAACTATTCAAAGTTCATCTCCATGGTATTCTAAGGTGTTCCAAAGGGTTAATCTATTCATTTTCAAGGTTTAATCGAGGGTTCATAAATTAGGGTTTCACTTTTATTTGGGTTATTTCAAGATTCAAGTCTCCTAATCAAGTTCTTGTTATTTTATCTTGTTCATCATACTTGTAAGATGAATCTTGAACCTATCTCTTTGATTTCTTATTTACTTATGTTCTTGTTCTTAAATCTATAAAGGTCCATGTGTTTTGTCATCTCTTTTGAAAGTAAATAGAATGGGTTTTGTAAAAATATGAAGATGTTGTGTTGGTTTTATAAATTTGTTGATGTTAGTACTAAATGGGTGATTAGTGTGTTTAACGATATGGGATAGGTTTAATATTAAGTCTGTGGTTTATTGGTTGGATTAAGTAGAAGAAGGAGATTAGGTTAGATTTGGGATATTATGAAGTTGTGGTGAAGATTTGTGTCGATTTCGGCTTAATGTTAAAGTTGTCCATAATAGTCCACGTATTTCGGATTTTGTAAAAATGTTTTGAAATGTTAAACCCTTGGAAATATGTTAGCTTATGTCGCTACGCAAATTTTGATATAAAGAACGTAAAAATCGGATTTATAACGAATGAGATTTGACCGTTTTATGGTTGACGAAACTTAAATAAATTTCCACAATCTATTTTTTGGTAATCGATCCGATTTTCAAAACGAGGTTTTGACCCCTTTCGGGTTCGTATCGGCTAAAGTGTATAAAATAAAAGTTGTTTGGAATGAAATTTTACATAAAATAGCGAGTTTTCTTTAAGCTTGAAAGTCAAAGACGAGGGAGTTATACCTCAAGAAAGTTGAGTCATTTTTGAGATAGGAGCTGGTTTAAAATAGATTTTTGAGCATTTTCGAGTCCGTTTGAGCTTTATAAACGCATATCAAAAGCTAATTATACTCTATATAATATTAGGGCGAGTTAGAAACATTCTAAAAATGATATATCGAAAACTTTGGATATTACTAAATATAGTAAGTTTTCATTTACAGAATATATACTAGCGAGATGAAAGTGGAAGTTAGACATTTAAATTTCCCTTAGTGCGTTTAGGGTTAATGGACTTAACCAATATTAGGGGGACGGGTATTTAACATTCTGGATTTTTTAAAAAACTTTTTTCAAAAATAGAAACTTTCCAAAAATAGTAATTTTTTGTCTAAGTGTTGTAAACTTAACTAAAGACCATTTATCTTCGTATAGACATGTTTTTTGCTAATTAAACTAAGACACAACATATATGGATGATATTGGTTTCTATAAACGATTTACGCATCGTTTCGTTATATATTTCTTTCTCTTAAAGAGCGTCATTTAATTAGTTCGCGTTTAGGATCTCGTGATTTCATCCTCTTTCGTGATTACCTTTCACCCACGTCTCCTGCTTAAGGTGAGTCTCATAGCACATATTCTACTTATTTTGACTTTTGGGGTGAGAACCATGCTCGTTTACAAACTCATTTAAATTATTGATTTCTAACTCGTTATATGTTCGTTTACAAACTCGTTTACATGATATATTTCAAACTCGTTTATATGTTCGTTTACAAACTCGTTTACATGATTGATTTCACACTCGTTTTTACTTATGGATACAAGTACGTTAAGCTTTTACGAATACGTTGGTTGTTCTTACTATGAAGACAAATGCTTTAAACTTTTACGTATTGACTAAGTTTCCCTATTGCCAAACGTAGGTACACACAACAGAACCGTCATAGCTTTCGTGTAAGTCAAGAAACCGTTAATTGCTTCGTACATTGGCCGATGGGTGCATTTCACTTGAGGTAGTACTTGGGTGTTTTGGAAAAACATCAGAATCAAGACGAGTCTATATGACTAGGATACACAATTTGTTAAGGCTTCAGTGTCATGAGCTTAGGGCAATATCGTAAAAAATCTTTATGATTATTGTATGTGTTATAATAGTCATACGTTGAAATTTTGGTAGTTTACACTACTTTAATTGAACGTCACTCAACTGATTGCTCATACAATTTGGTTGGTGGATGTGGACATTAATGGTTTGTCCACAATTTTTATTTTAAATCCCTGTGGAAATAATTCCGTCTCAAAATTCATATAAATGCCCTCGAGTGATGGGAGCACTTGAGATAGGGTGTGGTATGTCGTTAGAACACTTCCTTCATATTAGAAACGTGGAATACATCGTGAATTCCACTAAGCTCATGCGGCATCTTAAGTCAGTAAACTATCAGACCAACTCTTTCCAAAATTTTGAAAGGTTCGTTTACTTTGTCTGTCTATCTGAGGGTGAGGTGCTCATATCTAATCAAGTACCTAGAGCCCTCTAAAGAAATCTTCAAAAGCGTGAAGTAAAACTGATGAGGTGTCATTTTATACACTTTTACCGGGTCATTTAACCCCCTAAATCGTGTAAATATTCCCAAATTATGTACTTAATAGTTCCTTTTTGTGTTTTTAGCACTTTGATGACTTTTGGAGGAAATACACGTGACTTGGGCTCATTTAGAGAAGAAACGGACAAGATTACAACTCTACACCAAATCTCATGAAGATAATGCATACAGTGCGTGGAAAAGGCATCACATTTTATTGTAACGGCGTCAGAGCTTACAAAGTACGGCGTTGGGATTCTTACAACAGCGTCAGGATCTAACCGACTTAAAGAAGCCCTAGATGATTTGGCGGAGTGACGGCGTCAGGATTATAACGCGACGCCAGCGCGTCCGTTTTTCTATTATATACAAACTCATTTTTAAGGGTTTAGGTGTGTAAATTTAGGAACCGTACATGTTATTAAAAGTCGATTAAACAAAGCTTTTTAGGGTCGTTTTTAGGGTGCCCAAAGCCCTATTGTACAGCTTAAACACATGTTTTTAATGCAAGTTAAGTCCATTTATTTCCTTTAAATATTTCAATAGTTCTAAATGTTGTTGTTTGATTAATTATTGTTCTTCGCTTCCTTTAAATATTTTAGGCTAGATCCATTAGTATTTACTTATGATTGCATAAAACTTAGTTTGTAGATCCTTTTAGTATTGCTTCAATCTTGTGATGGATGTGCGCGTTAGGCTTTAGAAAACTAGCCATAAGATATTAAATTGGCATAGACGTCTAGGGAAACACGAGTGTGTAGAAAGGATACCATCGGTAACAGTCTTCATACTACCTTACCCCTAATATGGTTGATCTCTTTTAAGTTTTTTAATGCACGTAATATACTCTTAGGGGCCTTGTAATAGTCTTTATACTACCTTACTTGTGCATTGCCTTAACGGAATATTAAGTATTGGCGTTTTCGTGTAATTCGCTCATGCCTAAGGAAATACTTACACATATCATCGCAAGAGTGACAAAGCAATAGGATTAGGAGAAGTAAACTAAGGATTAGTGTATGATTAAGTAAATATGTTGGTTTACCATATATTTTCCACCAAAGTAGTATAGAATTATAATTAGTTAATTAGCTAAAACCAAAACCAACCTCTCAAAACCATAATTTTACTTGCATTCTATAAAAATATAAAATACAAAAATAATCTTCTCTCAACCCCTTAGACCTCTGATAATCTGTTCGAGCCTTCCCAACCTATTCCCCTAGATAATGATAACAACCTTCTAGTCCTTACCTTACTACACTACAACGGTTAGGTGCTCTGCCTAGGGAGTTGTAAAACTAGTGCGTTTACAACGGCCGCATCAAGTTTTTAGCGCTGATGCGTGGGGAATAGTTAGGTTTCTAACTTTATCTAGCATAGGTCTACTCGCTTGATTCCCATCAAGTGATATTTTATTTTCTGTCAATTAGATTTCTTTTAGTCTGTCTTTTTCTTTGTTCCCTCTGTTTTTGTAAATCTTTTCGTTGACCTCCATGGGAGACGAAAATCCTATCCGTACCCTAGGAGACTATTCCAGACACAACTATAAAGGTTATCGAAACACCATTGAGCTCCCTGATGGGAACAATGTGGTGCTTCTGCGATCCGACACCATCCGGTTGGTGCAAAACGGGTGCTTATTTCACAGACTTCGGTCCGAGGATCCAAACCAACATCTCAAGGATTTTCTAAAACTAGTGGACTCACTTGACCTTGATGTTGCAAATAGGGAAAGGACGCGCCTGCCTTTATTTCAATTTTCCTTTCACGATCAAAAGCTAGAAATGGCTTTGAACGTCTTCCCAAAGCAGGCTCCATCTCCACCTGGGAGGACTAGTTAGAAATATAGAAATGACCTACTGTAAGTACTTTAAATAGTACAGGGACAATAGCGATAAGTTAAGAAAGCACTCCTCTTATTCAAGTATAAAAGTTAAACATTTTAAACCATATATTAAACATATAAGATCTTGATTGATGGACTAGTGTGTGTAAATCAAGGTGTACTTAGTGTGTGTGTTTAGAGAGAGAATTTGTTAACTTGTCTTTTGATTGAATGAAATCGTTACATACAATCTTAACTTATGATCAACACATATTGAAATAAACTACTTCCTCCTATTTATACTTGAATAAGAAGTATTACTATTCCTTAACTTAACGCTTCTAGGCCATGTACTTATTAAAGAACTTACAATAGTTCATTCTATATTTTTCTAACAGATCTTACTACTCATTTCATTGCTCAATTCTTTCCACCAGGAAGGACCGCTAAACTCCGAAATGACATCTTGATGTTCCAACAACATCAAGGTGAATCTCTCTCTAAAGCATGGACTCGTTTCAAGGACTTACTTTAAAAAGTCCCTCATCATGGCATCGATCTTTAGCTCCAAGTCCAATTCTTTTATGACCATGTCAATCCTGCCACAAGACAAACCATCGACCAATCGGCCAAAGGAATGCTTCATGACAGAAATGCCAAAGAATCCTGGGCACTATTAGAGGACCTAGCCCTCTATGACAATGAAAGTTAGAATGACCCAAGGGACTTCGCTAAATCGGTCAAGGCAATCTCTCTGCCTTAAGAATATGTCCCCCATTACATCGATCATCATCTCATCGAGCTTGAAAATCAAGTCCAATGCTTGATGGAAGCTCGTCTTGCTCCTAAATCATTCGTTCAAGTGCTTAAAATTACTTCTTTATGCGAGATCTGTAGTGGTCCCCATGACACTTAATATTGCAGGGAAAATCTCGAGCAAGCTTTTGTTGAATACGTATCCTCGCGTACTGATGAAGTGGGGGGGCAAGTGGTTCACTTTCAAACCCGAGCAAAACAATCTTGGTGACACCTATAATCCGTCATGAAAAAGTCACTCAAACCTTAGGTGGAGGCAGCCTCAAAATTCTCAAAACAATTTTTCAAACCCACCTAATCGTTTTTAGCCTAACATTTCATTCTTGAACTGCTCCTTCAACAACAATTCTCAAAATTTTAATAACCAATCAAATCTTGAAGGATTGGTGTCTAACTTTATGGCATCTCAAGACGCTAGATTGTCTAGGTTTTAAGCTGATTTCAAACAACGACAAGGCAAGATGACCAATAAAAGTGACACGATCGTAAAGGCCATTAATGATCGAATAACGGGATCACTCCCAAGTGACACGGTTAAAAACCCGAAACTAAATGATCACTCCTATATCCACAGTTCGATCAACGCTATACAATGGTTCCAAGCAACCAAAAAAAATCTCACAATGACCACCTCCAAGATCATGACACAATTATGGAGGAATGTATGGCACATCAGAGAAAGAAGGATAATGAAGAAATAGGGTTACCATAAAACATCACACCAACCCTAAACCTACCCTCAACTACCTACATCCATCAATCTCCTTCATCCCAGAAAAAGTTTGTAAGCTCAAAAATTCGTTCCTTGAATCATAAACTTGGTACCGCCCCCCGATCATCTGATGCGAAATTGTTTGGCACAAAATCATAAATAAGGAACGTAATTTTTTTTTGAAATAATTAAAAAAGTATGATGATCTTTCGAAGGGCAACTATGAGAAGTATGAAATACTTTAACAGGAGGATTAGAAGTAGAGTACTTTGACATATTTCCAACTAGGAGCAAACTAACATACCATAAGTACTTAATGTATGGCCCAATTCCATCCTTGTTTTTGAGAAACCCCATCATTGTAGGAGGATGTCCATCAAACCTTAAAATACCATGCAACATTGGACATGTGCATGTGGAAAAAGCCTACATAGATTGTAATTCTCCTCTAAATGTCATGACATATATGCAATACAATTGGATCATGAGGAAACAACTTAAACCTAGGGAAGATCCTGATGGCATTAGAGGGGTAAGCAACTTCACAGGGAGAATTGGTGGGATGCATATTTTTGAAGGAAATTTCACTTATGTTTTAGATTTCATGATTGTTGAGGACATTAGTTCAGTTATAGACCTTAGGTTGTCATAAGTAGTACTAGGAAAGCCCTTTGTTGAGATATCCAACATGACTCATGATTTGTCCTTAGGAGTAGTGAGGTTCACAAATAGGATAGAAGAAATTTCCTATAAGATGCCCCATAAGATAGAGAAATATAATTCACTATCGGATTTAGAAAAAGAGCACACGAAATTGGTCTACTTTAGGAACGAGGAGGATAAGAGAAGAGGAGTAGAGTACGTGATGAGCAAGATATTAGGGTTCTATAAGGAATGTTTAGAGCTTGGACCCAAATATTTGACTGGACTTGAAGACGAAGGAGGAATCACGTAAAGACGTGTGACTCCGAGTCTAGCTACAAGACTCGTTAAATAAACAAAAGCGCTTGTTGGGGGCAACCTAAATCTTTTAATTTAATGCATTTTAGGAGTGCCTTGTGTGTTTTAATTATATTTCATTTGTTTTTATATATTTGAATTATTATTTGATCATGCTTTGTTTTATCTTTAACCTTGTCTTAATTATAATCAAAGATATTTCATAAAAACTGTTAAATGAAAATCCAATTTCTAAAGAACCATTTCAAACATATTAAATAAACTGTTTAGATTAATTCGCGTCTTGTGTCAGTTTTGAGTCATATGAATGTGATAATTAATCTCAAGGTTTATGTAGTATTTTCTATAAAAAAATAACTAATAGACTTGCGTGCATATATTTTTTCCAGAAAACGAAGAAGAATTTATTTACAGTGCGTGGAAATGGCATCAGGATTAAACCTGACGGCGTCACGTCTCCAACACTTGTAAATTTCGTATTTTCTTTAAATTTTTGGAAATTAATTTTGTACAATTTCCTAATTTTGTAACTTTACTTAAAAACCTACACAAAACCACGAATTAACATTAAACACATTCAAATCCCTATTCGTTACTGCTTTTATAGAGTCTAAACCCTAAAAGTTTCATTGTATATATCATTATCCCGCCGATTTTACGCCAGGTGTAGTTGTATTTTTGTCTTTGATTTAGAAGTTATATTTGATGAGAAGAAACCCGGAAGTTCTTAGGATTTTCAGTGGATGACTCTTGGATGACGATTTAGCCAGCTATCACATGTTTCTTCTTCATTATTGAGCAAACCAGGGGAGTACTAGTTTCTTTTACCTTTTTCTTTTCCCTCTATTCGTTTATGAGTACTTTTAAGAACATTAGGGACAATGTTCATCATAAGTGTAGGGGGAAATAAGCCTTAGAAACTATTCATTTAATTCCTATTTGCTTGTTCCTTAAAATGATGTGTAATATACTGAAACATAGCATAGACGGTAATTTTGACCCAAATTTAAAAAAAATTTATGACACATACCGATGAAAACCAAATATTATTAGCGTCTCATTGATAGGAAATCTATACCTAGCCATAAAAACCCTACCACTCAAAAATTTCACCACAAAAATGTGAGGTTCACCCCTAGATCTTTAGGAATCCAGGTATCCATCTTTGATACCTATGATTGTTTTAACCTTTAGCTTTCTTGAGTTAAGGAGTGCGCAATCATATATGTCACGTTCATGGATGTGTTCGTGCATATGTGGTTTCATCGCCTTTTCTAGAGCATTGGTATCGGTTAAAATTATATGAGAGTGTATCGATAAAGTGAATAAATTTAGAAACTTGTTTTGTGAGGGCATCTCGCGACCCACAGCATAGTAAGAATTAGGATTTGCTAAATGATAACAGTTACTAGGATTAACCTTGTTTTAAACCTATATTTGTTATTATAGTCGCCTTGATCATATAACTATCCCACACCTTTGCCATGCACTTATTTTAGTGCAAGGGGAGGGGAGGGGGGAAGGGGAAAAACCCCTAAGTATAGCCACCCCTCCGAGCACTATCTTTTTCTTTCGCGGTACTGTAATTTTCTATGAATTCAAATTATTAATGAAGAAATTATTTTACACCCTTAAACCAATTGTTACACCCAAATGACTTACCTCAGCCTTGTATATACTCCTTTTTAAGTACAAATTGTGTTAACCCTAGTTAATATTTGAGTAAAAGGTTGCTAATTTCCTTATCCTAGTAAATACAGTTTTGGGACAATTGGATTCATTGTAGTATTGTTATCGCCTGAAGAAATAGGGAAAAAAGTTAAAAAATCATTACCCTCCCAACCACCCATATTTTGTTCGATAGTCGTCCATATTATGGTTGATCCACCACAATTTCCGTTCATTAGTTTTAATTTTATGTATTAGTATAAAAACTCAAGTGTAGGGGGTGTTTATAAACCCCAAGTGATGTATTAGGTTCAAAAAAAAGAGTTTGATGTAGAGTTTTGTATAGTATTGTATATCTTTTTCTGATTCTTTGGCTTAGCAACCCAATCAGCGTATAATCTTAAGAATAATTAACTCACCACTTCAACCCAAATTCACCCAAAAAGTCACCCCCAAATATATCCCATCCTCGCAAATCGGTTCCCATTATTGTTTATCACAACCTACACAACCCCACAATCCTTAAAGACCTCTTTGATAGTAATTTCTAGTTCTTGCGCCTAGCGATGGAGGTTTGATCATTTACCAAGCCTATGGTAATTTTTATGCTACGATAGGTAATAAGTGTTAATTTTCCCATTTTCCATATTGTTATAATTCATTATACACCTGAGAGAAAGAGAGAATCCAAACACTTATGTAAGGTGCTAGTATATAACTTTCGTTCTTAATTACGAGGTCTATAAGGTTGTGTCGTAAACTATCTTTGAAAGTAAGTTAAATGCCCCCGATATTGCTATTGTCTAGGTAGAAAAGCCTATTTGTTTGAGGAAAAGCAAATCCTAAGTGTAGGGATATTTGATGAGGTAATCATTATATTAAACCATTTTTAGAGGTCATTTACCTTCCAAAATCGTGCAAATATTTATCCAACTTATGTAACTTAAATAGTTACCTTTTGTGTTTTTAGCACTTGGATGACTTTAGGAGGAAAATACATAGACTTGGCTCCACTGGAGAAAAACGGACAAGATTAGAACACTACACCAAATCTCCAAATATAATTCATACATGCGTAGAGACGCCAAATCACATTATTATTTTGAATGACTTTAGAGCTTTAAAAGACGGCGTCATGAAACTTTACGTACGACGCAGGATCTAACCGAATTAAAGAAGCCCTAAAAGATTTGGCGGGGTGACGGCGTCATGATTATAATGCGACGCCGTCGCGCCTGTTTTCCTATATATACAAACTCGTTTTTAAGGTTTTAGGTGTGTAACTTTTAGGAACCAAACCTTATTATTAAAAGTCAATTGTAGCATCTTTTTAAGTCGTTTTTATGGTGTCAAAGCCCTATTGTATCAGCCTTGAACACATGTTTAATTTAAGTGAAGTCCTTGTAATCCTTCAATATGTCTATGTGTTGTTTGATTAATTGTTGTTTTTCGCTTCGTTTACTATGTTAGGCTAGATCCATTAGTATTTACTTATGATTGCTAAAACTTAGTTTTTGTAGATCCTTAATTATTGTTCTTGAGATGAGATGTTGTGCTTTATAGGCTTTAGAAAACTAGCCATAAAATATTAAATTGGCATAGACGTCTTAGGAAACGTGAGTTTAAATAAAATATATCATCGGTGACAATTCGTCATACTACCTTACACTCTAATATGGTTTGATCCATCTCAATGTTTCAATGCATGTAAGTGTACTCTTAGGGTGCCTTGTAATAGTCTTACATACTACTTTACTAGTGTGTTTGCCTTAACGAATATTAAGTAGCACATACAGCGTTTTTTGTTTAATTCCGCTCATACTAAGGAAATACTTACACAGATCATCTCAAGAGTGACAAAGCAATAGGATTAGGAGAAGAAAACTAAGGACTAGTGCATGATTAAGTAAATACGTTCGTTCACCATGTAGTTTCCACTAAAGTAGTGTAGAATTATAATTACTTAATTAGCTAAAACCAAAACCAACCTCTCAAAACCAGAATTTTACTTGCTTTCTATAAAAATATAAAATACAAAAATAAGATATTCTCTCAGCCCCTTAGACCTCTGTTATATTTTGTTGTCAACCTTCCCCAACCTATGTTCCTAGAGAAAGATAAAAACCCTCGATCTTACCTACTACACTACACCGGTTATGTGCTCTGCCTATGGAGTTGTAAAACTAGTGCGTTGACAATGATCGCATCAGAAATGACTGTCCCTATCTGAAATGGTCAAAATAGGTATTCCATGACATGTAACGATCTCATTGATGTAGATCTGGTTGAGCTTCTCCATCTTGTAGTCTCCTCGGATCGAAAGAAAATGTGCGGATTACGTCAATCAATCCACTATGACTCCTATTGAGTCGTGTCCTTTTGACTGTAACGAGGAACCATCGTTTTGTGAAGTTCCATTGTTTATAACTTCCCTACTATCCATACAGGAATTTTCGGTTTGATCCAGCAACCCATATGGCATTTGATTCTCTCTCTCTTGCTTTGAACATTTAGAACAAGTCAAACATTATCCCAACATACGAAAATGATATAGTTCTTTATTCTTGGCCCACTAGTATATTTTTTAGCAATCTTGGTACATTTTTGTCGCCTCGGGTGGATCAAATATCTCGATCTATAAGGCTTCATATCCAAAATTAACTTTCTTGTAGATTGTTAACTCTTGGAATCCAAGCTCGTCCTTTCAAATATCAAACTCCATCCGACCAAATTTCAAACTTCTAATCAGCTCTATAAAGTTTTTTCAGCCTCAAATAATTTTTTTATTTAGTGCTTCACTTTGGGCGTTTAGTATACGAGATTTTAAGCTCGTCTGAACTAGCATTCCTAATGCTCGTACCCGTGATGGTCTTAATCTTTATTTCCTGCTTAGAGTGTTGGATACTATGTTTGCTTTACCGGGATGGTATTTGAGTTCGCAATCGTAGTCACTTAGCAGTTCAAGCCATCTCCTTTGTCTCATGTTGATCAATATTTGATCGAGGATGTGTTGAAGACTCTAATGATTAGTAAAGACCGTGCACTTCGTACCAAACGAGTAATGTCTTCAAATATTCAATGTGAACTCTTAGCTCTAAGTCATGTGTTATGTAATTCTTCTCGTGCTTCTTGAGTTGTCCTGACGCATAGGCGATGACCTTGTCTCTCAGCATTAGCACACAACCTAAACCTTTATGTGATGCATCGTAGTATACCATGAAGTTTTCTGTACACTTTGCCCTTTGGTAATGCTAAAATCAGTGTGTTCTACAATCTATGCTTCAAGGTTTGAAACGCTTCCTTGTGTTCTTCCTCCACCTAAATGAACTACTTTAGCTTTCTGGGTCAGCTTTGTATAATGGTTTATCAATCTCAAGAAGTTCTTGATAAACCTCCATTATAAACCATCCAATCCAAAAACTAACACATTTTTGTAGGATTCCTCGGGCTAACCCAATTTTAACATCCTCATACCTTGGCTGGGTGCCTATAAGAATCCCTTCCTCATTGACCACGACTAAGAAAGAGTAACTTCTCGTAACCAAAACAAAAACTCGCACTTTTATAAGAATTTAACATTCAACTTTTAGGTCCTTAGAGTAGTTTCCAGACATGGTACTGCCTTGCTTCATGAGTAAATCAGTATCATCAATGAACACTATCACGAACATGTCTATGTATGGTCGACAAACTCTATTCATCAAGTCCCTGAATACCGTTGGTGCATTAGTTAGCCCGACCAACATAACTAAAACTCGTAGTGTCTATAACGTGTCCTAAAAGTTGTCTTAGGAACGTCTTCCCTATGACTCTCAACTGATGGTATCCTAAGCGAAGATCGATCTTTGATAATTTACGATGTGCCTTCCAATTGGTCAAATAAGTTGTCAATCTGAGGGAGTGGGTACTAATCTTGATTGGAAGTTTGTTCACCTCTTTATAATCAATGCACATCTGCATTGATCCGTCTTTCTTGACGAAGAGAACTGGTGGTCCCCAAGGAGATGAACTTGGCCTAGTCAATCATATTCTCAAAATCTCTTAAAGTTATCCCGATAGTTCTTGCATCTTTGACGGGGCTAAAAGGTACGTTACCTTTGCTACAGGTGCTGCTCCAGGAATTAAATCAATCTAAAACTTGACTTGCCTTGACGGGGGTAGTCTAGGCAACTCTTCTGGAAAGACTTCCGAATGTTCCCTTACTACCGAAATGTCTTGGATACTTTTTACCTTCGGATCCTTCTCTACCATGTGAGCCAAAAACGCAAAACACTATTTTTCTAAATACAGCTCAACTTCATTAACACACTATTTTAATCTATCCAGGTTTATCCCCTGCTACGACTAGGGTTTCTTCATTCGTGGAGGAATTTGTATACTTTTACAAAACAACGCGCAGCCGATCTCTACTCTGGCCCTTAGATAACCAATCCCATTTCTGTCACAACACTAAAAGAGGTCCTGTCTGATTTATTTCCCAGAGGCATGACGTCACTGATATCTCAGTTTCAAAGCATAAAGAACGACCTCTAGGGGTACGTTTTGAAAATAAACACCGTTGCGTTAAATTAAAATAGTAATAAGTTTTACATCGATCAAACCAAATGATTAAATCTTAAAATGCGGAAGCTTAATTTAGTTCAACAACGATATTTAAACATATGTATATCATAGATAAGTTCTTGAAATCCGGTCCGGGCAAATAGACTTCACATAAATCAAGCAGCGACATCCAAGCTAAGCACCTGAGAAAACATGCTTAAAACGTCAACATAAAGTTGGTGAATTCATAGGTTTAGCTCAAACGTTATTATAGTGGACCACAAGATTTCAAAACATATGCGACAGTTATAACAGATACAACTTCACATAAAGAGGCATTTACGTTGCAATAAGCTTATGACATCGAAGCTAATAGTGGAAAGTAGCATGTACACTGCCATATAATTGCTTGCCCGTACAGGTGTCTGACCAAAGACCACCTAACTAGATTCGACATGACATATATCCGTTTGTTTTTGGCAAACTTGAACAAGTAAGTGCTTTTTACCCGGATAGGGATAATTAGTCCTAATATATCTATTTATTCACTAATCGCGCTTGGTACTTAACCACACCCATCCCAGTCGGTTAAAGGAAATTAAAACGGATTATCCACGGTGGATTCCTCGTGCAATAGTGGGTCAAACGCTACTTAGGCAACATGTAAACACGGAAATCTCACATATAGTACTTGTGTTCAAAGTTTAAAAAACAAGCAAATGTTTGTCTCAACAACTCCCAAAGTTATAAAATTTTATTCAAAAACAAGTACAATGTGAGGCTATGGAACTCACCTTAAGCGATATTGTGGATCGAAAAGAAATCAATCAAGTGAAGACGAAATCACAACACGTTTCTAGTGAACAACATAGCATCAAAGTAAACACGCCCTAAAAATCCACAACCGCAGCAGAGTACCCAAATGGGTGGGGTCTTACACTTTTTCATAATATATCATAAAGTACAGTTAAAAAAAACGACTCTAAGTGAGACGTTATGAAAAGTCAAACCATATTTCATCCAATATAATATCGATAAAATTTAAAAAATATTCAGAGTTTCACCATTTTCAAATATTATTTCCAAAATCCAAGTAGAAATTTAATAATAAATCAAGAAATTTTTCAGAAGTGGACCACAGGGGAAGATTTAAGTAATATAGACTTATTACGAAACAAATTCAGTTGTCCAAAACAGTATTTACACATACTATACAACTTACTACTACCAACCTTAACTTTACTTTAACTGCTCTTCGCTAAGCTCATGAACCCCCACCAACCTGACCCCACCACCAGCAAAAACCTTAACTAGTTTTGTGCCCCTGAGAAAATATAGGGGCTTGCCAACAACAACCTAACTGTAACTCCTAACTGTCCACACAATGATAAATTGCAAATGCACCATGGTCAATCAACTTGTGACTAGAAATTCCTCAACTGCGGGGATTGGTCATCCCAATAATTCTAAAAAATATGTAAATAAACTAAATATCCATAACACTCGCGCTTGCTACATTAGCAATTAACGGTTCATGATTGGTGGGGACTTAAATGACAATGCAGTAACTTAGGTAATAATACTTAGGCAATAATCTAGATAGCATACAATTTAAAACACTTGTGTCTAATAGTAAAACAAATAATGTGTTCAAGTGAACTCACACACGGTTTTCATATATAGGAATTCAATGATGTCAAATCATGTAGTAAACAAATTAAGCTTTAAATCAGTTCATAAGAAAACGGCCATGTATAACACATGTTTTAGAAGTCATGCAGTAAGCAAGTAAAAGCTTTAGTAAAGATAGTCAAGTAACTAAATAAAGTTAAGTACAAATCAATAAGTACCTTAGTAAAAACGAGAATGTATTCTCACATTCTCAACACACCGACCATCCCGAAAACAATTTAAGAAAAACCATTACAAGAGAAAAGGTAGGGTTATGAACTCATCGAGAAGCAATGGAGTAGTGACACTGAAGTTAGATTAAGGATGTCATGATATCACGGTCGCCTAAGTATCACCTAGAAACAATGGCGACTTAGTATGAACGGAAAATAAAACACGACACGACGATAAACAACCAAAAGATAACAATTGAAGAATCGTGATCATGATATGGGCGTTCTAATTACTTTTACATAAGTGAGATATCTAAACATCCCTTTAGGGGAACCTGAATCTTAAAATATACCTTCAAGTAAACCCACTTATACCACTTATTTTTTAATATTTATACCCATTTTTATAAAATACCGTTATACCCCTCGTTAAAAAAACCGTTTAAAAAGCAATCCGACACATATAAATTTTTCTTCTGGCACGCAACATTACCCGACTTAATGACCTATAATCTCAAATCCTAATAGTAAAAGCGAACGAATTTTGCCATCAATAAAGGGCTTAATGAACCTAGTTTAATGATGGTTATCAACCAAAACACCTTATCCAATGCAACAAGAACCTAAGTAAAAGACCAATTTAACCCTAAGACACCACTAATCAGTTTTGAAAAAAAAAAAAAATCCCCGCCGCTTCATTCATCAATCAATTTCATTCAAGCACCATTCACACACAGTTCAAAACAACCCCCTCCCGCTTTTCACAAATCATCACAATTCATCAAATTTTTTTTTTTTTTTTCAAAAAAAATTTCAATTCAATCATTTATCACCCATTTTAGATCATAATATCTCACAATCCGTATAACTATATTAGAACCCACCCCCCCATTTAAAAGCCTCAAGTTTAAGTCTATCAATTAACTACAAACCTTTTTAGTTTTTAGAAAAACACACCAAGGTTTCAAAAATTATTTACGATACATTTGTTTTAAAATCTGTACGCAATTTCCTCTAAGTTCGTTTCTTCGCCATTTTGTTCCGTAACTCATTCAATTATAATATGCCCGATGGTTAAGGTTTCTAAATCCAAAGAAACCACATGGCCCTAAAATGTTTTTTTAATTAATTTAAAAATCTTTAATAAAAAATAAACCCTTCAAAAAATAATTATAAAAAAATTTTTAATATTTAATAAATTGTTAAATAATATATAATAAAAAAAAAAAAAATAAATAAAAATAATAAAAAATAATTAAATAACAAAAAAAAATAAAATAATAAATAAAATTAATTAATAAAAAATTAAAAATAATTAAAAAATATAAAAAAAATAAAAAAAAAAAAAAAAAAATTTTAATTATGAAAAAATTTAAAAATTAAAAATAAATAACATACCTTTAACCCTTACAAATTTCACCCATATAAAAACCCAGTAACCTCCAAGTTAAATAAAGTTTGTTACAAGCGTAACTAAATGTATTAGAAATTCTAAGTACACACTAAGTTTGTTTCTACGGTTTTGGTCGTATCTCGACCATCTTACCAGAATAGTGAGGGCGTTCCAGCCCAACTTGCCAACTAGAGGACCCTGAGATAATAACCCCTATTCATTCAGTAAATAACCAAAGGATTTAAAGCAAAAATATCCCTATTAAAACACAAACTATCTATCTGCAATTCACCTAAATTGGGACTAGTTTTTTTTCATCATCATAATTTAGGGCGGAACCTAACATATCTTGGACTTGGACATATCGAATGAGTTAACAGAGAACCCATCCCAAAGCACCCACATAACAACCCTTGTAAGTTATCGTCAACTCATAACAAAATAAATGTCTTCAAACATTAACTCCAAAACTAAAAAAAACACTCACATACAAATACTCAAAAAAACTACCACCTCTAAATACTCATAAAAAACTCTAAAAAAACTCAACCCCACAACTCTACCAACTCCTACACTACTTACTCACCTCTAAAAAAATCCCCACCACACTTTCACCCTATCTCAAAGCACTACTACTTACTCTCCTAATAAGACATCAAATAATGACCAAAACTAACTTCCTCGTAGCACAAACTTATCCAACACTACCTACTCATTCTACCCCTAACTCACCCCCACCACTCAACCAACAAATCACAGGGAGCCCTATGCGCCAAAAATTAATACATCTCCGACATCCGTACAAACACACCGAAAACTACCACACTACCCCCTAACCCACCCGCTGTCCCTAAAATACCCCACATAAAAATCAAAACCCACTATTCTTTCAAAATAAACTCTATCCTATACACTTAATCCCAAAAATTCCCAAAAATATCCAGTTCAAAATAAGGTTTTCTTCGCTAAGTTTCTAAAAAAAAAAACAAAAAAACCCTAAACCCCTAATGTCTACATTCCACATCATTCATCACAAAATCATTTCCAAACACAAAAATCATCCCTCCGAAAATACCATCCTCAAAACACAACCACATAAGATAACCCATGAGAACCAGACATGCATATGCAGACGACGGCAACTACCACAATAACCATGATGTAATAAAACACATAACACACTGGATCCCGAAAAGAAAGAACATCCAATACCCACCAGAACAACACACAAACCCTCTTGTTCTTCCCCCTTAACCCCCAATTGGCCGCAACAAAAAACCACACCCTTTGTTTTATCAAAAACCCAGAAGAAATTATAATACAAATCAAACACCACTGTAGAAACAACTTGCAATTAAAATTAAACCCCTTTTATAGCACCAATTAAAAACAACCCAATTTCAAAAGTATTTAAAATCTAAAAAAAAAAAAAAAACACAATTAAAAAAAAAAAAACAAAAAAAACAAAAAAAAAAAAACCCCAATCATAAAAAAACCAACAAGAAACTTAAAACAAACAAAAAAAAAAAAAAAAATATTCCTTGAGCATGGATATATAATATAAAGAAAAAATAAGTGTTATTGAATAAGGAATGATTTAGAGTAAATATTGAAGTGTTTTAATTGGATTTTCTGGCTATTAAGATATGTTGTGAGGGTTACTGATTTTTTAACATGGATTGTTTAGTGTGTGTTTTAAGAGGTATTGTTTTTTGAAATGGAAGATATAACTTCTACTATATTATTGTTTCAAGTTATATAATAAAAAAAGAAAATCATTGAAGTGTATGAGTAAATAGGATTACAAAATGAAAAATATTGATGTCTACAAATCTTTGCGATTTTAATAAAATAAAAATAAAGAGTGTAATTGATTTGTAGTTTTTGTAGGAGTACAATAAATAATAAGGGGAGTGGTGATAAGGGGGAGGGGGTGGTTTTGATTTTAGATTAGTAGATCTCAAAACCAAAAAAAAATAAAGGGGTTTGGCAACAAATTTTTTACTCACCATTTATAAATACCTCAAAAACTTCATGTATTAACATTGATATAAAAACGGGTTATAAAAGTGAAAACACACTGAATTTTTTAGACAACGAATACTGTAAAAAACACCCACTCCATGTGAAAAAATTCACGAATAATAAAAAATGGAATAATTAAATAACCCCCGAGCATAAAATAAGAAGTATATTCGAATTTCCTCAGACCACTAAGACGGATAAATATTCAAAGCATGACTCGTAAATAGCCAAAAATGATGATTTTCACCAAATCGGCTAAAGAATAAAACACGAAATTTTCTTCAAAAGCAAAAATAAGAACTAGACGAGATTATAATATTTTTTACCGTAAAATACGAATGTTAACAAAAAACAACAAAAAACAACAGACAGCCTTCCAACCTTATGGACGCGCGCGGCCGACCCCGGTGCTCAATTCCGCCTATCTCCATTTCTCCCATATGGGTTGCGACGGTCGATACACATTCGTAAAAATCCATATAACAAATCACGAGTCGAAATAAGATCAAATCGCCATTTGTACAAAAGCAACGATGATAGCGATTTGAAGAGTAAAGACAATGAATGATTCGTACAGACGTATTACTCGTTAAAAGAGACGCACGCCGTGTTGGATACACATTTGGAAATAATCGAATGAACCAATTACGAACCCTGACACAGAAGATCAAGAGACTCATTCTGGGCACTAAGTTAATAACGATAATGAATAGATGCAAACACAAAGAAAAGGAATTATTCAAACAAACGTATTATACAATCGAAAGAAACGTATTCGAACGAATGCCATGAGACCCTTAAGCCCACTCATCTTAAAAATCGATATTTACATCCAAAAGCGTCCCAATCCATGAAAATAAGAAATAGAAATTTTTATGGTTTTCGGCGATATTATAATTTCCTTAATCAAGAAGAAGAGGCGTCACAACCATATCAATAAAGATAATTAATAAATAGCCTACTTAAGCATTTGTCAAACAAAAAACGCATCAAAACAATTTTACGTTGAGAAGAAGTGAGTTAATCCTTGAGCGGCATTATTCATCAAAATCATAAGAAGTTAACAGAAAATAATGAAACGTTAGTCAATCGCGTTCCAAAGGTAAGAGCCAAAAGGCGGCACGATCCGAGGTGACAAGTTAAAGTCGTACTCCCATCAATTGGAAGACTTCAAAACGATGGATTGCGAAACAATATATGAGGTTCAAAATCATAGATTAACCAGTGGAATTGGCAAACTACGCCGAATTTCAATATCAACCAAAAGGGAATCATGGTAAGACGTGTAAATGAATTATATTAGATCAATCACCGCAATCGCGTCACAAATATATTTGTGAATGTAAACGAAACTCATTAAGACGTACCTCTCCGAACTAAATCCACACCCAAGAAATAAAACCAATAAACATCATGACCGAAAAAAAAATATCAACACACGGAAGAATTGCTTTATATGATAAGATAGGCGATAATCCGGAGATAAGCTAAGAGATTTGAAAAGAAAGTAGCACGTATATGGCGAGTGTCCTTAATAATTTCAGCATGAGGTGTGTCGAGGGAGTAAAAGAGAAATCATGAAGTACGCGACAATCAGAGTGTCAATATTTATATAACAGAATGCGATAAAAGGTAAAATATGTAATACGTTCATAAGATATACGTAAGAGTGCTAAATCAAGTCAGTGTTAAATGCTCATTATCTATGTAATAGTAACAGAGATGCAAAAGAGAGCTTATAGGGGATCAATAGCATCGCGCGCACGATATCGACACGGTGAAAGACTCTTAAAAATTTATGAAAACATTAATATCGAGGTTATGAAAAGACCTAGTTCTCTATAACCAAGAGCTCTGATACAGATCCATAAACACCCCCAGAAAATCACAAACGCGGAAGCGGAGTACCGACTATGGGTGCTCTTCATAGCATAAAGTACAAGTTACAGAAAATGACTCTAAGTGAGACATTTTGAAAAGTCAACCATTTGATAAATTTTATAAAATATCAGAGTTACAACATTTCAAAATATTATTCCCAAAATCCAAGTAGTAATTCAATAAATCAAAAAATGTTCATAAGTAGACCACAAGATTTAAGTAATAGTAGACTACGAAACAAATCAGTATCCCAAAACATGTATTACATTACTAGCTTAACTAATACTGCTCTAAGTTTAATGAACTGCATCGAAACCTGTTAAAGAAAAACCAATAAAAGAGAAAAGTATGGGCTATGAACGCACCGTGAGAAGTAAAGTTGGAGAAGTAATCCTTGAATTATATCAAGGATGGCGAGAAATCAACGGTCGCTCTAAGTACACCTAGAAGAAATGGTGAACTTATTATAAGAAATAAAAACGCACACGACGAAAAACAACCAAAAGAAACAATGAAATCAATCGTGATCATGAATATGGCGTTCTAATTACTTATAAACTAAGTAAGAATTTATTATCAACCAGCCCCCTATTAGGACATGATCTAATAAAGCCATTCAAGTATAAAACCCACATATACCAGTTATTACCATTTATATAAAATCCGTTTATACCTCGTTAAACCGTTTAAAGCAATCCGACACTATACCACTTATGCACAATACGCCGACTTAATGGACTTATACACAAAGTCCGAATAGGATATAAACGAACACAAGGTGGCCTACAATCAAGTTAATGAACCATTTTACAGATGTTATCTAACCAAACACACCAATGTATCCAGAAACTCCTAAGTGAAATGACCAAGTTTACCCTTAAGTACACAAGTTGAGTTTTGAAAAAAAAAAATCCCCGCTACTAATTCCTCCGTTTTGTAATCATAACTCACAATTCCTTAACAAGTTAGAACCCCCTATTTAAACACCTGCAAGATTAAAGTCCCTATTAAAATTATCTACAACTTTTAGTTTTAGAAAAACAGTACCTAGGTTCAAATTTTTTACGATATATTCGTTTTAAAATTTGGACGCAATTTCTAGTTAGTTTCGCCATTTTGGTCGTAACTCATTCATCCGGAATGGTTATGGTTCTATCCAAAGAATCACATGGTCCTCATATGTTGTACCCTTCACCCATATAAAAACCCAGTAGCCTCCAAGTCAAATAAAATTCGTTACAAGCCTAACTATCTGTATTAGAAATTCTGAGTACACACTAAGTTTGTTTTCACGATTTTGGTCGTATCTCGACCATCTAGAAGAGTTGGAGTTCCACCTAACTCGCCACTAGGACTCGTGAGAAATTAACCTATTCATTCATGTACCTACCATTAGGATTTAAAGCCAAAATATCCCATATAAAACACAAACCTAACTGCAACAAGGGGGTGGGGGTCACCTATTTGGACTATTATTTAACTAATTTTTAGCGTTAAACTAGTCATTCAGATTAGTTTACCGCTCCCATCCAAAAAAACACCACATACACCTTGTATGTTTCTTTACCCAACCAAATCATAAAATCACAGAAGGGGCGGGGGGGGGGTGTAGGGGGCCGAGGGGGGGGGGGGGGGAAAAGGTGTGGAGGGTTGGGGGGGGGGTGGGGTGGGGTTATTCACTGGTGTCACATGTGGCGCGACACGATAAACTCTTTTGTCCCAAAATACCACTTCAACCACTTTCAAAAATCCAATCAAATCAAGTTTATAAACACCCTAACCTAAGTCTAATGCCACATCATTCATCATAAATCATCCATGAACATCATAAATCATTAATCTCAGAAAATCCATTACAAAAATTAAGAAAAAATGAGATCTAAATGCATGGAAAACGATTAATCAATACAATATGTAAGGAAAACACTTACAAACAATGGAAAAGAAAGAAAGTAGATCAAACACAAACCCTCTTGTTCTTCCACATTTGCCGAAACCAAACCAATAACAACAAAACCCTTTTTATCAAAACCCAACTTTTTAATCAGAACAAAAACCTTGTAGAAACACTTGCAATTGAACCCTTATAACACCAATTATACCCAATTTAATTAAATCTTCAAAAACCACAATCTTTAAAAAAATCAAGAACTTAATAAAAGTTCTTGCATGGTTGATTTTATGAGAAATAAAAATAAGGGTTTGTATAGGAATGATTTAGAGTAGATTGGAAGTGGTTAATTGGATTTTTTGCTATGGTGATGGTGTTGGGGTTACTGTTCGTCAACCACAGGGGAGGGGAAGAAGAGAAGTCAGTTTCTTATTTTAACTGGATTGTATTGTGTGTATTTTAGGTAGTGTTTGAATGAAGGTATAACTTTTTTATATATGGTTCAAGTTTATAATGAGAAAAAGAAAATCATGGAAGTGTTTGAGTTATATTAGGATTAAAATAGGAAAAAGATTATGTCTACAAATCTTCCATTTATATAAAATAAAATAAAGAGTGTGTTTGTTTTGTAGTTTTGTAGGAGTAAAAATAATAATAAAAGGGTGTTTGGTTTTTTGTTTAGTAGGAGCTCAAAACAAATTAAATAAAGGGTGTTTGGCTACATTTTTTTTATCAAAATTTATAATACATTAACTCATGTATTAACATTTAATTAAAGGTTTATAAGGTGTAAAACTCGATTTTGACACGGTTTCGGCTAAAACACGGGAAAAATCACAGAATATTAAAAATGGAATAATTAGACTCCCGGAGCTAAAGTATGAACTTATCGATTTCTCAAACACTAAGATGGATAAATATTCAAAGCATGGCTCGTAAATTATAAAATATTTATTCAAAACGAGTAAAATATAGGGCTATGAACTCACCTTAAGCGAGTTGTGAATCTAAAGAAATCAATCAAGTGAGGACGAATCACACGGTCCTAGCGACAACCTAGCATATAGTTGTCGTTTAAGAATGATGTACAACGAATAACGCTTAACGCAAGAGCTGATCATCCGAGCATGAGTAGACACGGCGTATCCTGTTCAAAACATACTTTCGAAAGTTATAAGTTTTGACAAGTCTCGACACTTTGAACATCTTCAAAAATATTTTGTCTTTTAGTGTATTTCGTCTTTTAGTGTATTTCGTCTTTTAGTGACCCGACACACCAAAGTTTAACTCAATAACCGCAAATGTTGACCTAAACTCGACTCTTAACGTTATTCTTCATTTTATTATTAGTTTAATAATAAAAGTATATTTTTTGACACGTTTATAGAGTTTATAAAAATTTGACATGGCCTTTCTAAAAATATCAGCTTTCTATTTTTATCTGACTCGACTCGTGAATATATTCATTTTATAAAAGTACATCTTTTATTGACCCGTAAGAATATCCGACAACTAACTTAATCACGATCCTACATTTTATTAAGTTACCAACATGACAAATAAGTTTTTAAAACACCATGTGTGAGACACGTATGGTTCGAACCATATGGACTCAAAAAGTCTATCCGATCAATTTTCGACAACACCGCAAATATCGCAACAAATCCATTCTAAACCTAACCCTCATCGACTTTCAATTCACACTTTCAACAAAACCAACATGTAACTTAATTCCTTCGCCTTCAATATTTAAACTCACTATATACAATAATCTTAAATAAATGATATAGCCGTAGTAATAACAATATATATATCAAAATGATCGCAACGAACTTCTAAACGCAAAAGTACAACTACTTTTCATGATCTTCCATTTATAAATAAAAAGATTAAACTTTGAGACTTGTAGTTTTATAGAAAAATTGATAATGATTTTCATAATGAACCACTTTGTACGCCTTGTTCGGAATGATCATACGAATGCAAAAGTACAACTCACTTAAGAAAAACAAGAGATGACTTACAAGAAAACGCGACGAGAAGATGATTAGAAACTAAGAACAACCCAAATGTTGTTTAAAAACTACTCGAATATCAACCCGAACACAATCGAACAATATATCGTCAAATGGTTTGATCAAAGATTAAAAAGATATGGATTTGGTGTGTGTTTGTAGGCGTCGGCCAAGAAAGAAAACAAAGGAGAGTTGTGTGTTTTTCTTTGTGGAGTGAATGAATGAAAGATGTAATATGATATGGTATTTATAGTGTGACTCTAGCTTCATTAGTAAGAAAAATTTGAAATATAAGAGTGTGTGTGGGTGGGTATCGTTAAACACAAAGGGGACAACACAATGGGACCAATTTGATCTCCCAATCAAACCCTTGTGTGTACATGTCCTTGCTCCCATATTGTAGGATGGTTTGTCTCTTGGTTGGTTTCAAAATTTTGGCATCCTAAGTATATGTGTGAGTGTATTCGGTTGGAAGAGCAAGAGAGGGGAAGGGGACCAAAATGATCCACCAATGAGGGACTAGGAAGGACTTGTACAAGTGCCACTTTGTAGGAAGCATGTTAACTTGTATCACAATTTCAAAAATGGAATCCCATGCTAGAGTGTGTGCATATTCGGTTGAAAACAAAGCCAATGGGGGGACCAATTGGTTTCCAACATTCCAGGACATGCAAAGATGCTCTTGATTTAATTTCTAAGTAACCATGCACACTATATAATCCTAGTTATTTACGGAATACGCACGAACTGAAAACACGTAGAAACTTTATGAAAAATTCTAAAAATTTAAATATCAACTAAAAACGTAAAAACGCGTCTATTGACGAAAGACTACGATGATTGGATGCACGGATCGCTTCCGACAATGATCCTCAGTACATAACGGAACAACTTCCCAGTTACCCGTAAAAATTAAACGAAACATTAAAAATTTAAATTACCAAACGGAAACGGCTAAAATATTGATCAGAAATTTATGGTGTGTGACACCCTAAAGGGTTTTTCGGTGATCTTTGATCTCCTCTAATTCGACAACAATAAACCCTAACCTAGGGTTTTCGGTGGTGTTTGGTTCTCTTTTAGTCGACAACTATAAGAACCCAAATTACGGTTTTTGGTTCTTGATTTTCTCCTTCAACCGAATTCGGTAAAACCCTAATTAGGGTTTCCTGATTTTTGGTTCAACATACAAAGGGTTGTTTGGTTTTCGGTTCAAGTAAAGAAGCATTTAACCATCGGTGTTTGGAGCTCGCGAAGTTACGACTAGCATTGTTGCGTACTTGTTCGACGTGTTGTGTATGCAACCATAGAGGTGATAATTTAATCTCTCAATTCAAGATCAAGATTCTCGTTTAATTGACTTTGTCTTTAACTTCAAAGGGTTAGTGTTTTCTCTTTTCTGTATGTGTGTTAATTCTATGATTTCCAAACTAGATCCATCCGATGAGTACTCGTAGTAAATGGTTTTCTAGTTGTTAATATAACGAGTGGCATACGAGTCAAACTCGTTTGGTGTTATGGGTTACACACTTAATAAAAACTGCTAGATCCGCTTAGGCGAATATTTTATTTATTGTTTTGACCGAAAATTATGGCAATAATATGCAATTCTTGCCATAAAGAATAAATAAAACCTAGAATCTTGATATTATTATTAGTTAATATAGATTAAAAGGAATAGATCTAAAATTAAAAGTTAATTAAGTTTTTTCTTTTTCTATTCTTTTTCCGGCCTTAAGACTCACGCAATCATACTATATGATGCATGTGGCGATCTAGGTACTAAGCTGAAAACCTAGTGAGAGTCTTTTGGTTCTTTCATTTGGGGAAGACTCACTTTGAGAACTCGGAGTATTATGTGATTTACTGCTTTTTGATAGTGAGTTGTCTTGCATCTCATCACCTCTTTCTGTTTTTTTATGGGCTTATATGTTAATATTCCATGTGACTTGATACTATATGAAAATAGATTTTTGAAATTATAAACGGACTAATACTTAAAGAGAAACTTGATTTTAATTTTAAAACTAAACAACTTTGCGAGTTTATGTGTCTATGGGTGTAGTTTTCTATAAATGTTGAGCGGGTTAGAAAAACGTGACTTCCCACGACTGAACTTACTCGAATCTTGGTTTTACATTGTCTATTAAATTACACACTAATTATAAAACTCTTGTGATCCTGCTATGTGTTATTTGTAAAACTGGCTTTTGAACAAATTAATACGGACGTTTAATCTATGAAACTTGTTTTATTATAACTTGATTTGATTTTTGAAGTCTTATGTGTCAACTTCGGTTCGGCTTACATCCGATAATCATGGCCTATAAGGTTTCCCACGATGAGACTTGAAAATATAAATCAGCTTATAATCCGATTAAAACTATAAAGTTTGTGCTTTTATCATATGATGAATCGCTACTGTACCATGGGTTGATCATGACTTTAGTGGACTTCTAGGGTTAAATTGATCTTTAATCTTTTCCCGCGCCACTATATGCTTTGGAAGTAAGATTCCCCAAATGAAGTCATGTTTTTAATATGTTTCGCGCTGACCTGTTTCTCCGTTTCTTTGTGCGTCCAAAATGGAGCTACCGTGAACATTTGACAAAATGATGTCTATACCAAAAAGGTTAACAAAATATTTTCTTAACTTTGTGCTACAAGTTGTTTTGCATGCTTCTTATACACATTTTTGTCACATTTATGTATATAGCCTTATATGAAATTTTAAGTCTATGCCACCCAAATAAAGAACACGTGCATTTGGATTGTCTTCTCTAGTCAGACCTCAGGGCCTTTCCAACCCATGGCGAATTTTTTCCATTGATCAGACCTTTGTCAATTTTCGCACGTTCTTTTTTTGGTCCACTTAAATCGAGTTACCTGGTCAGACGTCGGACCCGATGCATAAGATGAGACGAAATATGCACTTGACATTACTATATGAGTTACTAATGTCATAAGTCTCATAAATCTAAGAGTTGCATTAACAATGCAATTAACGCTCGTCGCTTACCTCTTGCCCCACTTGTTTATACGCTGGTCAGACCTCCGGTAATAAGTGGGAGGTCAAGTTGGATCTTAGTCTTATTAGTAATTAATTGGGTAGTTAATTCTTTTAAGAATTTAATTATCGACAATACTAATATTTGAACTTTTTCTAATTGTAGATGACTACGTCGTCAGCTAACAATTTGATCGTCAGGGGTTTCTTCGAGAAACAAAACTGACTGGACCCAACTTTATTGATTGGTATCGACAACTTAGGATTGTACTATCAATTGAGAATAAGTTGAATTACCTAGAGCAGCCACTTCCTCCTGTTCATGTAGCTCTATAGGGTCAGCAAGTTGCTCCTGAAATCATTGCAGCTCATACTGCTTGGATTAAAGGATCAAAAGAGATAGATGGACTCATGCTCATGACCATGGAACCAGAGATCCAATGAAATCTGGAAAACCTCCATGCTAATGACATGCTAAATGAGTTAAAAACTCTGTTTGCTCAGCAGGCAGAGCATGAGCTTCTTCTGACTACGTGAGATTTTCATTCTTGCAAGCAAGAAGAAGGACAGTCTGTCAGCTCTTACGTTTTGAAAATGAAGAGCTATATAGACAATCTAGAGCATTTGGGGCACCCCATGACACTTGGCCTTGCAGTAAGTCTGATTTTAATTGGTCTACGCAAGGAATTTGACGGGTTTGTGCAGAATTATAATATGCATAGCCTAGGGAAGACAGTTAATGAGTTGCATGCTATGCTAAAGCTCCATGAGCAAACTTTGCCCAAAAACAACGCTCCTGCTCTACATGTTATTTGAGCTAGTAAGGTCCAAAAAGGGAACAATAAGCACAAGAAACAACAACCTCAAATGGCTGCTAGGGGACAATATCAAGGGAAGGGGAAAAATAAGCTCGCTTATGCTCCCAAGCCTAAGATTCCCCCTCCACCCAAGAGGGAGAAGATCCGCAAAAGGTACTTAAACTATCATGAGTGAGGGTGAGACAGATCATAGGATGAGTAACAGTCTTAGTATTTAGCCGAGTAGCGTGAAAAGAAAAAGAAAGCAGCTCTGGCGCTGGTTTTCAAGTACATTCACTATAAAACTCAATACTTTCCTTAATCGATCAATGGATCTATGACACTGGTTGTGGGTACTCATATTGTAATACAACGCCGGGTCTAAGGGCAAGTAGAAAACTGAAAGCCACGGGGCTCTAGCTTGTACTTGGGCAATGGTCAACCGTGAAGCAGTGGAATCCAATTGGCGTTTTTTTTATTATGTAGGGTCACGCACTGTCTCCCTAGTGGATAGAGATGTTTTGAACAAATTTCCTTTTGCTCCCACTATTACTAAGGAGTAATTTATGTATATTCCCCGTTTTGTACGAATATGGTTTTTCTTAGAATCGCTTCGTGAATAAACAATTCAAGTTTTCTAGGAAATAACAGGTTTTATTTTTAGTGCTATCCCAATGTGGGGGGGGGGGGAATGGTATTTTTTAAATTGATTTGTCTAATTCTTATGCAAATGAAAGTTCTATATATATTATAAGCAACAAAAGAGCCAAGATAAACTTGTACTCTGCTCTCTTGTGGCATTGTCGTCTTGGACACATTAGCAAGAAACGCATTAAGAAGTTGCAACATGATAGACTTCTCAATTCAACTGACCTTAGGGCTTTTGAAAAATGCGTCCCTTGTATGTCTGGAAAGATGGCAAGGAAACCTTACACACATCAAGTGGAAAGGGCCAAAGACTTACTTGGACTAATACACACTGATGTATGTGGCCCATTTAAGAACATGTTATGACAAGGAGCAAGCTACTTCGTCACTTTCACTGACGACTTTAGTCGTTATGATTATGTTTACTTGTTAAAGCATAAACATGAAGTGTTTGAAACTTTTAAAGTGTTTCAAAAGGAAGTAGAAAATCAACTCGGTAAGACCATAAAATTTGCTACGATTCTATGATCGAACAGGGGCGAATAACTGAGTCAAGAGTTTTTTTGGAACAACTGAAGGATCATGGGATTATCAGCCCATCGTACTCCTCCATACACTCCATCAAACCCAATGGTGTGTCAGAGAGAATAAATAGAACCCTACATAAGTTCGTGAGTCTAAGATGAGTCAAACAACTCTTCTAAAGTCCTTTTGGGATTATGCTCTTGAGACTGCTGCACGCATTCTCAATATGGTTCCAACTAAGAAGGTTAAAAAGACACCATACGAAGTATGGCATGGGCAAGCCCCTAAGTTGTCTTACTTAAAAGTCTGGGGTTGTGATGCACTTGTTAATCGAGATACTCTTACCAAGCCTGACAAATTAGAACCCAGGTCTATTAAGTGTATCTTCATATGATACCCAAAGGAAACAATGAGATATTCTTTCTACTACCCACCCGAAAACAAAGTCCTTGTTGCTCGAAATGCCGAATTCTTAGAGAATAGTCTTATAACTCAAGAAGCAAGTGGGAGTTTAGAAGATCTTGAAATTATTTAAGAAGAAGATACGCATCCTTCTATAGACACTAGCTTAAATCATGAAGATGATGATCTAGAAATAGATGAACCTCAAAGTGATATTATTCCCATTCGCATGTCCACAAGGACACGACGTCCCACAGATCGTATGTGCCTATACATCAATGCCGAGGAGCACGAGTTAGGGGATCTCGGTGAACCCGCTATCTATAAAGAAGCATTGTTAGACCCTGAGTCTGATAAATGGCTAAATGCTATGAATGTGGAAATGCAATCCATGAAAGACAACAAAGTTTGGACTTAATTTATGCATCTCCTAAGCGCAAGACCGTTCGGAGCAAGGGCATCTCAAGAAGAAGACCGACATGGATGGAGCTGTACACACCTATAAAGCTCGTCTTGTGGCGAAGGGCTATACTCAAACAAACCCAAAGGGATTGATTATGAGGAAATCTTCTCTCTTGTTGCAGACATTAGAGCTATTAGGATTCTGTAACATTTCTAAATTTTAGGTCATTTTACGACTCCTATTATTCGTCACTATTTATTTTGGTCTGATACGCGTTTACTTTGAAGCTAAATCGTGTAGACTAGAAATGATCAATTAATGTAAACGGTCATCAAATAAATTAAGGTTTATATCAACCAAGTAAAATATGATTATTAAGAAGATAATTATTAACCTTGCGTATTTTATTTTGTTGGTCACGTAAAAGGGTTATGTTTCGCAGTAAAATACATTTAGACACACCTTCGAATTTACTAAGACTTATCCTATACTCAAACCAATAACCACTTTTTTGGAAACCTTAACATAACAATAAAATCAATTAGGTGTACAACAAACCCACTATGGCCTGAGATAATGGACAAAACAACTAGAAAATCCTTGTGACTTACACTAAGTACATGTACATCTAAGTTTTAATTAAGGTTTGTACAACATGTCCCTAGTTAACTAATATACCTTGGTTAAAAATCACTTTGGATCCCTCCTACTCCTTGAAAACCCACGTCCCATGCATATACATACCTAGAAATCTTCCTTTGATCCTTAAGTACATGTACAAAGCTCCATTAATTAATTTTAGTCCTTAATGTCTCCAACTAACCTATTACACAATGGTTAATAACCAATGTGTCTCTCTTTTTCCTTATATAACCGGCTAGTGCATGTATATGCACAAAACCCATAAGATTTCCATAATCTAGCTCAATCTTGTACAAATATCCTCTAATTAAGACATGTACTTAGTGGTTTAGCTAAATACAATGGGTAACAAACTAAAAACCCCAAAAACCACCTCCTAGGGCTCAACATTGGTTAGTTTAGAACTAAGGAAGCTAACTAGCTCAATTGCCTATAAATACACACTCATATTGTCACTTAACACATTTCTAAAACTCTCAAACTCTCTCAAGAATAAACCATACCCATTTACATATTCTTGCATATAGTTCTCACATAACCGAGCCCATACACGACCCACATTTCCTTATAAGGACACAAGGTACACTTAAGATCGCATACAAGGGTATTAAGAAGAGTATACGAGCTAAGGACTTGGGTATACGAGCTTTGAAGCTTAAGGTTATACACGATTTGGGTGTAAACGAGTTGGGTTAACATTCTAGCTCGAATACGACACTAGGACCCTTTGTAGGTTCACGTCTGAACTTATACGCTTTCATAGTAAGCTTGTTTCCTTGTTTTTCTAGTCATTATGTCACGTAGCCTATAAAGGATACGTTAATATAGGCGTAAGTAAAATGGGTATGAAAACACCCTGTATTAAACGTGCAAAATAACTCGTAAAAAAGTCTTTAGTGTGGTGCTAAGATATGCTAACACCTATAAAATATGACTAATCATCGAGCTAGGGCTAAACGTTTCATGTAAAATACAAATATGGGAAAACATTATGATCTTTTGTGCGTTTATAGTGAGTACACAAAAACTACGCGTAAACTTTCGTGATAAACAAAGTATTATGGCTTGGGAACGGGTAAGCAACACTAGTAAACACTAGCATGTAAAGCGCGACGTAAATATACGTTAAAAACACGACATTTCGTCACTAGGGCTGTCGAACCTTATGTAAGTTACTAGGAGACTAATGGGCCATTCGTAATCGTGTAAACCAAACACATTCATATTCGGGCCCAACCGCCCCAACGAGTCCAAGTATAGAAAAGCCACGGCTTAATAATAAGCTTATTCGAGATTATTAACTTACCTAGAAAACCTATGAACTTGTGTATAAGTTACATGCATAAGTGGATTTTCTATCGGTCCTTTTCTAGCCCAAACAGCTACGTACAAGCCAAAGGGGCCCAATAAGCCCACCCGGTAAAACCCACAGCTTATTTATAAGCTCAACGAGCTTATTGAGAATCCTACAAACTTATTTCAAGCAATGTAGACCCTTTATACCTTTTTAAAACCAAACAGATCCTTATTGGGACTTCACGACCCATTTTTGTGAACCCACGAGGTCCATAAGCTACCAATAAGCTTGGAAGGCTTACTTGTGAGCTTAGATAGCTTATAGGTTTTGTAATAAGCCTAGACAAGTTGATGGACCTTAATGAACTAAGCCCAAACCTTTAAAACTCTTATTGGGCTCATAACGAGTCCAATAAGCCCAATAACGAGCTTAATGGCTTATTGAATAAGCTGAAATAGAAAACAGACCCAAATGTGCTTAACAAGTCTAGAAAATAAGTTTGAAATGACTTAAATAACCCTATTACAACAAAACATGATAAGCTATTTGCTAACAAGCCCAATAAGCTCGAATAAGCTCAAATAAGTTCACCCGAGCTTATTTTTTAGCCAAATAGATTCTGTGAGCTTAAATAGACTTAAAAAGGGCTTTTATGCTTTTGAAAACCCAATTGGACCTTTGGATTTCTTAATGGACCTTAACGAGTCCAATAAGGCCCAACAAGCCAAAATAAGCTCATTCGAGCTTATTTATAAGCTGACCCAGCTTATATGGCTTATTAGAGTCCATTAAAACCAAATGCCACTTTTTAGAACTCAATCGGACTTACAATGCGATTTTTGTAAGTTGAGGGGTCAAAAGTGTCAATTTTAAAACTTGAAGGTTGAAACAGCCCATTTCACTGTTTTGGAAGTTAAGGGACTGGTTTTGAAACTTAAGGGGCTGTTGGAACATATAAGGACCTAAAGTGCAATTGTTGAAAAGTTAAAGGACTAAAAGTGTAGTTATGGAAACCGAAGGGTTTAAAATGCAATATTTATATCTTATCATAAACATATGGACTGGATTTGGGTAATCATAGAAAGCCCTAAGGTTAATTTTTATAATGAAAGTGATTTTATTTAAACACTTAACGATCAGACGAATAACAATAATTTGCTCGGTAACATTATACAAGTAAACCTATTATTTAATAACATTTAATAACGTGTACAAGAATGTGTGAAATCGTATACCTTCCAAAGAGCCATCAAGTGAATATAAATACATAAAACATAGAGCACCGCCACACAATGATAACAGTAGAATATAAAACTAGAAATTAGTGTAGTTTTTCTGCATTAAGTCTTTAGCCGAAACATAATAGACTAAGACTGTCCCGTATTTACTTAGGTATTTGACGTGTGATTCATTTGCCGTTCTTGGATATAAATATTATCATTTATGAGAGGACTATTTACTAAGGTGAGTACAAGCCCCTGTTTTTACAATTATTTTAAATGATTTACATCCTTTGGGTGAGAACATGCTTTATTTTACAAATTAACGTAAGTGACATTTATACTATGATTACGTTTATGCCTAAGTAGCGATAACCCACTGAGTCCCATTATCATGAACTATCATTTACTGGATTTGTGAGCGCGAATGTTATAAATGAATCATTAGGGATTGACATCCCCGTTTGGGATAGTAGCACTCACTGGGCTGGGAAGCCGGACAACAAACGTAACCATGTCCGGATTGGGATGTTGCGGTTAGAACATCATTCACGGCATTTATTGGCAAATTATAGCATTCATACAATGTCGAGCTTCAGTGTCAGAGCTTAGAACAAACGTAGTTACTTTTTATGATTTAGCATTTTTGCTTAATCATACATTTTGAAAATTCTTAGACGGTCCTACTATTTAATTACATAAACCAATGAATACACCATACATAATGTAGACTGTTTTAAGCAGTTTTCTTACTTTCAATAAGGCACGAGGTGCAGTGATACATTGGAAGTCAATAATTGAAGAGTCATATCAAAGATTTGGGGTCTTATTACATTTTTGGGACAATTTTATAAAGCCGTAAATCTTATTAATTATACTGTTGAACAATTTGAAGCCATGAGCTTATGTAACAGATAAGTATTTTGTTAATCCAATGTATCTTTTTCAAACGACACGTTTAGTGGTCGTTCTCATATCTTGTGCTATTGATCTATGAAGTAACGCCCTCGGATATACATTATATTTCGCTGCTACCCAGATTTGGGGGTGTTACAGATTGGTATCTAGAGCCAAGGTTATAGAGAACCAGGTCAAAAGTTTTTGTCTGGACTATAACCATTTTCAAATACTATTTTCACAAATGGGATTTGCACGGGATATACATACATTACTTGTTTGCATCTAGGATATATGCTTACATGATACATACTGTTTTAGCATTAGTAATTACTAAGTGCTTACATGATTGACATACGTATATATAAATTATATTACATATAATACTATAAGAGTCTTATAGATATAACATAGAGACCACTCTTATAATTAAAACTTATAGTCATATCATACCAATCTCTCTTATAAGTAATACTTATATAAGCTATTTTTGCTTTTTGTAGTAGTCATGTCTTCTGCATCATCTGCGGTTACCTACACTTCTGTCTACACTGACTTTAAGCCCGGCAAAGCCTTCTGGGGAGCCGATGATGAGGAGGTATCTGAGGGAGGCATTCCACGGGTCATCGTATAGGATACGACGAACTCCCTATAGAGCCAGTAGCCCCACCGTCACCTGACTACATACCAGCCCAGAGGATCCACAGACACCGCCAGTTCCTCAAGACGAGGATGAGCGTTGAGCAAAGTTCTAACAGCATCTGATCCAAGACAACGTGCCATAGTCCTATATCCCCAGAGTATATACCGTTGGAGGATGAGCATGGGAGTTACCAGCTGAGGAGCACCATTACCTCCTGTGTTCACTCTAACTGCTGAGTCACCCTGATATGTTTACTGAGAGTTCGTAACCCGAGGAGATTTAGAGAGTACAAGGATGATGAGAACAGAGGAACCCCGGTCCGGGTGACTAACCAAATGACGTGGGAGGATTATGAAGATGAAGATACAGGCATTCCATCCTAGAGTATGACGCAAATGATGAGTGATTAGATGAAGACGAGAAGGACGAGGAGCACTTAGCTCCGCAACTCTGGCATATTGTTTGTACCTACTGATGAGTTGCCTGTTTCCCTGACCTGATGGAACATACATGTTATACCACGACCCTCCACTGACATACTATTTTGGGTTAGATTTCCGTCCGACTCATGACTTCAATATACCCTGTGACAACCCAAGAAATTCCGTTCAATAAGTTTAGCTGTTCCGTGTAGTAATTTGAATTTTATAAATGTATCGTCATCTTTACCGTATAAAAACCGAAAGTTGTTTCGTTATTAACTGAGGAATTGTCCTTCGGGAGCGAACCGGGACATAACCAAAACGTTTGTAGTAATTGTGGAAATAGCCACGTTTATGTTTTAACAAGCATAATATAAAATTTCGTATAATTTTCCGAGATGCCGTTACCCGAATTCATTGTTACTGATGCCGTTTTTAATCTATACATATGCAGTCAATGCTATACCTTGGAAATTAATTCACAAAAGAGCACTAGTGATCTTAGAAAGTGGGAAAATTATTTTTGGTCCCCCTTTTGGCCATGCTCCAACCGGTTACACATACATTCATGCATAGGATTCATTTTTTTGAATTTTGCTACAAGTTAACAAGTCAAACCAACCTCCTACAAAATGGCTTGCACCATGTCCTTGCTAAGCTCTCATTTGAGGATCATATTGGTCCCCTTTTTTTGCCTTGTCCCCTAGCCACGACACACACACACATGTGTGTGTGTGTGTGTGTGTGTGTGTGTGTGTGTAAACCTTGTATACATATACACTTGTTCTCATCTCATTTTCATTCATTCCACCAACATCATTCTCTGTAATTCTCCTCTCAAAACCCACATTACATCTTTCTTTCTTTTCCTCTCTTTGCCAAAACACCAAGCACACACAAACCAATTTGTTTTTAATCTTTGATCATCCACTCAAAGATATATTGTTCGTGTTGATTGTTAGTTCATCCGGGTAATTTGTAAAACAACGTTTGGGTTGTTTTTGATTTCTAATCCACCTTTCGTCGTGCTTCTTTGGTAAAGTCATCTTTACTATTTCATAAATAATTAGTACTTTGCATTCGTATGATCATCCCAACAAGGTGTACAAAGCGGAATCGTTGTGAAAATCTTATCTAGTTTTCTAAAAAAAAACTACAAGTCTCAAAGTTTAAATATTTTTGTTTATAAATGGAAAGAAAATAAAAAAGTAGATGTACTTTGCATTTAAAATTCATTATGAACAATGTTTGATAAAATAAATTTGCTAATCAATACGGCTATATCGTTTATTTAAGATTTATCGTATATTAAGTTAAATATTGTTGGCGAAGAGATTAAGTTAGATGTTGGATTTGTTGTAAGCGTAAATTGAATGTCGAAGAGATTTAGGTTTAGAACGGAATTGTGTTTAGCGATAATTGAGGTTATGTCAAAAAAAAAAAAATAGACCGATATACATTCCGAGTCAATAAAAGATGTACTTTTGTAAAACGGATAGTTTTCTACGAGTCGAGGTTATAAAAAAATGGAAAGTCGGATATTGTTTAAGAAGTTCCTGCCGGAAAATTACGTAACTTTATAAAAGCGTCAAAAATATACTTTTATTATCAAACTTATGATAAAATGTAGAAAAACGTAAGTGTCGAGTTTAGGTCAACATTTTTAGTTATTGGGTCAACGTTGATGTGTCGGGACACTAAAAGATGAAATACACTAAAAGACAAAATATACTAAAAGATGAAATACACTAAAAGACAAAATACACTAAGAGACGAAATACACTAAAAGACGAAATACATTAAAAGACAAAATATACTAAAAGACGAAATACACTAAGAGACAAAATACACTAAAAGACTAAATACACTAAAAGACAAAAGATACTAAAAGACAAAATGTACTAAAAGACGAAATACACTAAAAGACAAAATACACTAAAAGACGAAATATTTTCTAAGATGTTTTGAAGTGTCGAGACTTGTCAAAACTTATAACTTTCGAAAGTACATTTTTAAAAAGGGATACGCCGTGTCTACTCGTGCTCGGATGATCAGTTCTTGCGTTAAGCATTATTTGTTGTACATCATTCTTAAACGACGACTATATGATAGGTTGTCGCTAAAAACCGGAGATGATTCATTTTCCACATGATTGATTCCTTTTGATGCACTACCCCGTAAAAGGTAGTTCATAGCCCCACTCTTTTTACCCTCGTTTTAATAATGTTTACAACTTGGGGTGAGAACATTGCTTGCTATTTAAAACTTGTACCACAAGTACATTGCGTGAGTCTTTCCCTGTTTACGTGTGTTGCCTAAGTAGCGTTAGACCACTACTGCCACCACATTATCAAGAACCTTCAATTTCCTTGACTGTGATGAACCGGAATCGAGGTGAGCGCGAGTGTTTATAAATAGATCTAATTGGGTCAATTATCCCTATCCAGGTGAGTAGCGCGCACTACCCACGGGGCTCCCGATAAACGGATATATACCAAGTCGAAACTTATGAAGGAAGTCTTGGTCAGTTACCTCGGGGGCTTGTTTCAACCTAGCAATATACTATGCTATAAATGTAATTATCATCTTCGGTGTCAAGAGCTTAGCGCAAGTAAATACTTTTTAAGTGAAGTTGTATCTGTTTATAACGTGTCGCTAAAGTGCGTGTTGATATATTGTAGGTCCACTATAACTCGTTTGAACTAAACCTAGTGAAATTCACTCAAACTCCAATGTTGACCGTTTTAAGCATGTTTATTCTCAAGGTGCTTAGCATGAGCTGTGTTGATTTGACTTATGTGAGTCTATTTGCCTGTACCGGTTTACCAGAGATTTACCTTTATTCCGTTTAAAATACCGTTTGTTGAACTTATTTAAGCTTCGCAATTAACTTTGAATCTTTATAAATTTAATCGATGTAAAACTCATTAACTATTATTTTTAAAACTTTGCAACGGTGTTTTATTTATCAAAAACGTATCCTTAGAGTCGTTTTTATGCTATTGTACTTTAGATGCTCAATAAAGTCCACGCCTTCCGGACACGTACTCTCCGTCGTGCCACCGTCGGGGGTGTGACAGTTTGTATCAAGAGCTAAGGATATAGGAACCAGATATTAAAAACTAGGTCTGGACTATAACCAATATGTTAATCCTACGTGAATATGTTGTGCCTTATACGTGACCCTTACATAGTAACGTATACATAACTAAGTACATACGTAAATAATATATACTATAAATACAAAGTATACTAATATTTTCTAAGTGTTTCCTAATTTTTCATCCTATCAATGACTGCTCGAAGACATCATTCAATTCATTCATTTTGCTTCAATCCCGGTTACACCCATTCCACACCCCTTCATATTTTTGCATCATGCATGGTTTGATATAAAAGTATTTTAATATGAACTTTGCATGTGCAGTGTTATGGTCTATTTTTAGTAATCTTCAATATCTTCGGATTCAATCAAGGATAGCGTGGGTACACCCTGCTTGATGAGTGTCTTGTTCGGTACTATCCTTACAACTATTCCAAACCCTCACAAGAAAGATTTAGCACATCCAGTGATTACTCTCACCTTCTACTCAGACCTGACACAAATGGAATAACCCAGTGATACCCACAGAGACACCTATCATATCACCTACTATACCACCATCCCCTGACTATACACCAGCTTCTCCCGATTACTCACCTGTATCTGATTCAGAGTCTGATCCATCTGAGGATCCATCAGCAGACCATGTACCACCATTACCAGCTATCTCACCATTTTTATCATCGGATGATGACACCACAGACAGTGATACACCAGATACACCACCATCACCTACCCAAGTACTACGTCCTTTTCACTGAGATTCTCGCTTCTACCTCAGAGATTAACTTATCAAACCACGTCGTCTGGGTTATAGAATTCTATCACCTGGACAGCCTATTCCTCATGGTCGACCATACCGCTACCATCTTAATAGGCCGGTACACATGATGACTGTGAGGAAGAGGGTTGGACCATTACCCACTCATCATCTTGCTGTGAGACATTCTACCGATCATTCTTCTTTATATTCATCATCAGAGACATCATCAGATTTTCATTCGGATGCTTCATCTGATCCTTCTTCGAGACACTCATTGTCAGATCATTCTTCACTAGATTTACCAGGTACTTCTGCGGGGCTATCTCGCAAGAGACGTAGGTCCCCCATGACATTTGTACCTGTATTATCACCTGTATCCGGAGCTTTATCTCCCTACCGTGGCTGATTGAATACCATCACCAAAGAGGGTTAAGGTATACTTGTTATCTGGGAATGTAGAGGTTGATCCTAGAAGATTTATTTTTGAGTGAAGATCTTTATCAAGGTTATGATTAGACCTCATTTAGAGAGCAGGATACTGATCCAGAGATTTGGGCAGAGATTGACGAGTGTATTGCTTACGCATATGCTCTTAGGGATAGAGGGATTGATGCTAGAGTTGTAGTTGAGGCCATTGGTCGAGATGAGACAGAGACGGGTGTGAGAGGCCTGATTAAGGTCAAAGTTGAGAGGGTTACGCATCCCGTGATGCCAGAGGATATTCCCGAGCCTGCTCAGGAGGGAGCAGTAGAGGCTACGTATGAGACATTAGGAGATTTGGTTCAGAGGTTCCATGATCACACTTAGGCTATCCCAGTCCATCGTATACAGGCTATTGAGGAAGTTCAGAGAGAGCAGGGACACATGATTGTTGGGGTTGAGTCAGCAGTTATTGCTTTAACTGAGACGATTGCTGAGTTGGAGAGGGATAACATGAGGCTTAGAGGCACCATGAGTGTTGAGAGTCAGAGAGTTGACCGACTCCAGCGCGGCATGTCACGTATGCAGAGAGAGTTAAGGCAGATGCGACGACTTCGATTTTATGATCGAGTGAGAGTTGGCAGACTTGAGGCGTATGCTAAGAAGCACATGGGCTACCGTTCTTAGAGATGTTCGTTAGTATTACATCATTGAGTAGTAGCATTTAGTGATGACCGTAGTGTTAGAGCTCGTATTTTCTGTATTTGGAAACGTTGTGATGTAATCATTAATGTTCGATGATATGAAATTGATATTTATCTATGGTATGATGTCATGATTTGATTTACTTATGCTCTTGTGTCATGCATTATAGGGTTTCCATGAATATGTATTTCGATCATGTATTTTCTATATGAATTAACCGTAAATTTTATTTAACACCGTTAGTGATCTCGCATCACCTAGAAATCTTACCAAGCGTTATGTCGTTATGTTGTAGGAAGATGCCTAACACCCGATCTGGAGCGTCCATGACTCATGAGAGTTTGAAAGAATTGGTTACCCGCCGAGTAGCTGAAGAGATGGAGGCTCGTGAAGCGCAAGGACCCTTGAACCCCTGAATGAGAATGTGGATGAACAAGAAATGCGAGAACGGAGGAAATGGAAATGGAGGAAATGGAAATTGAGGGAATGGAGAAAACGGAAATAGAAATAGAAATGGGAATCATGGTATGAACTATGGAGGTTTCATGCCGGTGGCTAGAGAGTGTACTTTCCAAGACTTCTTGAAGTGCAACCACATAATATCTTAGTAACTGAAGGCGTTGTCGATGACCCACTGTGTGGAGAAATGGAACTGTGTTTAATATCAGTAATGTCCATACGAAGTCATCAATGAAATATGCACTGTACCCTAACCAGTACAGTGCTTTGACCTGGTGGTAACTCTCATAAAAGAAACTTAGTCTAAGGCAGCATATGCCAAGAATTGGTATGAACAATGAAGAGTTAATGACAGAAGTGTATTGTCCCAATTAATAAAATCCAGAAGAGGAGACTGAATTGTGGAATTCTGACCATAAAAGGAAACGACTTGACTGCTTACACTCAAAGGTTTCAGGAGTTGATTTTGTTGTGTAATAGAATGGTCCCTGATGAAGAAGGCAAGGCGAAAGGTTTTATTAGAGGTTTAACCGGACAACATTCAAGGAATGTGATTATTGCGAATCCCAGCCATCTCAAGATGCCAATACGCAATGCTAACCAAATAGATGTGAGACAAGAAGGTCCACAGTTATGCTACAAGGAGTACTGAGAATAAGAGGAGGATGGAAAGTAACCTAAGGGATAACCGTGGACAGCAACCGCAGTTCAAGAGGCAAAATACTAGTGGACAGAATGTGGCCAGAGCTTATACGGCTGGGAACAACGAAAGAAAGGGGTATGCTGGGCCACTACCCTACTGTAATAAGTGCAGGTTTTTAACCATGACGGGTTTTGAACATGTGGATGTGTGGGAAACTGTAAGAAGGTTGGACATCCAACTAGGGATTATAAGGTCTGGCTATTGCTCCACACTCAGAGGGCTCCAGTTAGAAATCAGCAGGGTATTATTTGTTATGAGTGTGGAAGACCAGGACATTTCAGAAAGGATTGTCCTAAGTTGAGGAATCAGAACCGTGGAAACCAGACAAGAAACAAGACTAGAAACCAGACTGGAGGTAACGAAGCTACGGAGAAAGCTTACGACATTGATGGAGGAGGAACAAACCCTGATTCCAACGTTGTTACGGGTACGTTTCTTGTCAATAACTGTTATGCTTATATGTTTGTTCGATTCGGGTGCCTGATAGAACGTTTTGAGTCGACCTACCTTTAGCGCTTTGCTTGATGTTACACCAACCACTTTAGACACTAGTTATACCGTAGAACTTGCCGATCGAAGAATTTCAGAAACAAATATTATTCTTAGAGGTTGTACGTTAGGATTATTAGGTCATCCGTTCGACATAGATCTAATGCCCATAGAGCTTGGTAGTTTTGACGTCATCATATTATTGATGGGTTGCCGAAATACCAACGCTATGATCGTTTGTAGACGAGAAGGTTGTTTGTATCCTTATGAGAAATGAGGTGTTGATAACCAAGTGAAAATTGCACAGCAAAGTAAGTTGAATATCATATCGGGCACGAAGATCCAAAAGTATATTGAGAGAAGGATTGTCAAGTTTTATCTGGCTCGAGTTATATCCTATAAAGCTGAGGAAAAAGTCGAAAGGAGAGGCGACTTGAGAGATGTGACAACGAAGGGAAATTTCCAGAAGTCTTTCTAGAAGATTTGCTTGGGTTACCGCCTGCTCAACAAGTTGAATTTCGAATCGACTTAGTCCCTGGTGCTGCACCTGTAGCACGAGCACCGTATCGATTAGCACCAGCCGAAATGTAAGAGTTGTATACCCAGTTGCAAGAACTTTCTGACAAAGGATTTATAAGGCCGAGTTCCTCACCCTGGGGAGCACCAGTTTTGTTTGTCAAGAAGAAAGATGGTTCTTTTCGGATGTGTATCGACTATCGTGAATTGAACAAGCTTACTGTGAAGAACCGATACCCATTTCCGATAATCGACGATTTGTTTGATCAATTGCAAGGGTCAAGAGTCTACTCTAAGATCGACCTGAGATCTGGTTATCATCAACTCAGAGTTCATGAGGAAGACATTTCAAAGACAACATTTAGGACCCGCTATGGGCACTACGAGTTCCAAGTAATGTCGTTTGGTTTGACTAACGGCGACCAGCATCTTCATGACTTGGATGAATAGGGTGTGGCAAACCAAATCTGATAGATTCGGCTTGTAATTCATCGATGATAATCTGATCTTACTCCAAAAGAGAAAGGAGCATAAGGACATCTTTAAGTTGATCTTGGAATTTAAATAAAGAAGGAAGAATTGTACGCCAAGTTCTCAAAGTGTGAGTTTTGGCTGTCGAAGGTATAATTTCTTTGTTCACCTGATTGATTAAAAAAGTGGAAGGCATGTCACGTTGACCTGTGAATATTGAGGCAATCAAAGACTGGGCGCCACTCAAGACACCCAGCCGAGATTCCGTCCATTCTTATTGTTAGCTGGTTTACGACCGGCGATCAAAGAAGGATTTATTCAAAAACGCATAGACTATGACAGAAAACAGACTCAGAAAAGCGTGAGATTCGAATGGGGAGAAAAGCAGAAGCTCATTCCTTTGTTCACGCAAAGTTGTGTAGTTGACGTCGATTTTGGCTTTCACCAGAGGGAATGAGAACTTCGTGTGTATAGTTTTGAGATGCTTCGCATAAAATGGTTGGGCGCGTTTTTGAAGCAGAGAGAGAAGTTCATAGCTTACGCATCCCCCCAACTCAAGGTTCACGAGAATAACTAGACCACACACTACCTAGATCTTGGAGCAGTATGTTTGGCCCTGAAAATGTTGGAGGAGACACTATCTGTACTGTACCCTAAATTTGCGTAGTGATCACTGAACATAAGAGACTGCAACACATTCTCGACCATAAGGATCTAATATGAGGCAAAGGACTTTGATAGAAATTGTTAAGCGAACTACACTGTGAGATTTTGATCTTCATCCAGGAAAGCCTGAAAGTGGTGGCTGATGCCACTGAGTCGAAAAAAAAAAAAAAAGGGGGGGGGGGGGGAAAAAAAAAAAAAAAAAAAAGAAGCAAGCCGCTACGAGTCGAGCCTTGGTTATGACCTATAGGGTTAACCTATCCTAAGCAGATTGTGAGTGCTCAATCGGAAGCCAAAAGGAAGAGAACTTCATCAACGAAGATTTGCGTGGCATATTAACAATTTAGAACCTCGCTTGACGGAACCTATGCATAAAAAATCAAAGTGGATTCCAGTCCCTTGGTGAGTTAGGGCCTTGATTATGCATGAGTCGCAAACGTCAAGTATTCCATCCACCTGGATCGGAATAAGATGTATCAACTTAAAGAAGGTTATAATTGGTGGCCTAACATGAAAGCAATAAATGCCACTTATGTCCAGCAAGGTGTTTAACATGTGCAAAGGTTAGAGATAGAAATATCAGTAACCATCTGGTTTTTTGGTTCAATCCAAGATTCCCAAAATGGAAATGGGAAACATAACATAGTGACTTTGATGACTAAACAGCCGGGACAGCGGCTGGGCAAGACTACTATTTGTGGTAATCGTGATCGTACTCACTAAATCGCCATTTCTTGCTATATAAAAGATGACACGTTATAAAAATTGATGAGACAATACTTAAAGGAAATATTCTCAAAGCATGGAGTGCCGATTTTGATCACCTCTGATCGCGATGGAAAATTTACTTCACATTTTTGGAAGTCTCTACATAAAGCATTAGGTACTCGATTGGATATGAGTACAGCCTACCATCCAGAGACCGAAGGTCAGGAAGTAGGAGAACCATTCAAACGTTAGAGGATAAGTTACGTGCCTGTGTACTCGACTTTGGAAAAGGTTGGGATAAACACTTACCGTTGGTAGAATTTTCGTATAACAACAGTTACCATACCAGCATTAAGGCTGCTCTGTTTGAGGCATTGTATGGGCGCAAGTGTCGATCACCCATCTGCTGGGCTGAAGTTGGGGACAGTCAGCTCACTGGCCCAGAGATCATCCACGAGACAACCGAGAGAATAGTTCAAATCAAGAGCCATATCCAAGCCGCCCAGATCGTCAAAAGAGCATATGCCAATGTAAGACGAAAGAAACCAGACTTTATTTCAAATAGGAGATAAGGTCATGCTGAAAGTGTCTCCTTAGAAAGAGTAAAACGTTTCGGCAAACGTGTAAAGCTGAACCGATCCGGATATATTTTAGCCTTTTAAGAATCATTGCCAAAGTAGGAACCGTTGCCTAACCTCTAGAAACTTCTAGTGAAGTTGGGTAGAAGTTCATATACCGTTTCACGTCCTCGAATTGAAAAAAATTTATGGCTGATGAACCGCTTGCTATACCGTTGGATGAAATCCAAATGGACGACAAATTGAATTTCATTGAAGAACCTGTCGAGATTATGGACCGTGAGGTCAAGCGTCTGAATCAGAGTCGTATTCCGATTGTCAAAGTGCGCTAGAACTCCAGGAGAGGTCCTGAGTTCACCTGGGAGCGTGAAGACCAAATGCAAAAGAAATACCCGCATCTTTTAACCAACTCTGCACCCGCTGCAAAGGTTGCGTCCTAAGATTTGAGGACAAAGCTTCTTTAACAGGGAAAGAATGTGACAACCCGAGAATTTCTGTTCAATAAGTTAGCCGTTTCCGTGTAGTAGTTTGAATTTTTAAATGTTTCGTCTAGCTTTACCGTTTAACCGGGAAGTTGTTTCGTTATTATCTGAGAATTCTCTCCGGGAGCGAACCGGGACACCAAACGTTATAGTATTTTGGCAATAGCCACGTTTTTATGTTTTAAAGCAATATTAAAAATTTCGTAATTTTTCGTGATGCCGTTACCCGATTCATTGTTACGTGATGCGCGTTTTTAATCTATACATATGCATGTGCATGCTATACCTTGGAAATTAATTCACAAAAGAGCACTAGTGATCCTAGAAAGTGGGAAAAATATTTTTGGTCCCCCTTTTGGCCATGCTCCAACCGGTTACACATACATGCATGCATAGGATTCATTTTTTTGAATTTTTCTACAAGTTAACAAGTCAAACCAACCTCCTACAAAATGGCTTGCACCATGTCCTTGCTAAGCTCTCATTTGAGGATCATATTGGTCCCCTTTTTTTGCCTTGTCCCCTAGCCACGGCACACACACACACATGTGTGTGTGTATGTGTGTGTGTGTGTGTGTGTGTGTATAAACCTTGTATACATATATACTTGTTCTCATCTCATTTTCATTCATTCACCAAAACATCTTTCTCTTGTAATTTCTCTCTCAAAAACACACATTCATCTTCTTTCTTTTCCTCTCTTTGCCGAAACACCAAGCACACACAAACCCATTTGTTTTTAATCTTTGATCATCCACTCGAAGATATATCTGTTTACGTGTTTGATTGTTTATTTTCATTCGGTAATTAGTAAAACAACTTTGGGTTGTTTTTTTATTTCTAATCCCCTTTCGCCGTACTTCTTGTAAGTCATCTTATACTTTTCATAAATAAGTTTATACTATTGCATTCCGTATAGATCATCCGAACAAGGTGACAAAGCATCGTTTGTGAAAAATCAATTATCAAAGTTTTCTAACAAAAAACCCTACAATTCTCAAAGTTTATATATTTGTTTATAAATGGAAGAAAATAAAAGTAGATGTACTTTTGCATTTTAAAAGTTCTTTATGACTATGTTGATAAATATATAGCAGATCATTACGTGCTATAATCGTTTATAAGATTTATTTCTTAAATTAAGTTAAAATATTGTTGGCGAAGAGATTAAGTTAGATGTGGATTTGATGTAAGGCGTAAATTGAATCGAGAGTTTAGTTTATAACGGAATTGTTGCGATAATTACGGAGTTTTTCGAAAATAGATCGGATAATACTTTCGAGTCCATAAAAGCATGTACTTTGTAAAACGAATAGTTCACTGAGTCGAGGTTGATAAAAAATGGAAGTTGGAAATTTTTTAGAAAAGGTCATTCAAATTTCGTAAACTTTATAAAAGCGTCAAAAATATACTTGTTTATTATCAAACATATATAAAATGTAGAAATACGCAAGTGTCGAAGTTTATGTCAACATTTTTATTTTATTGGGGTCATACTTTGATGTGTCGGGACACTAAAAGATGAAATACACTAAAGGACAAAATATACTAAAAGATGAAATACACTAAAAGACAAAATACACTAAGAGACGAAATACACTAAAAGACGAAATACACTAAAAGACAAAATATACTAAAAGACGAAATACACTAAGAGACGAAATACACTAAGAGATGAAATGCACTAAAAGACGAAATACACTAAAAGACAAAAGATACTAAAAGACGAAATGTACTAAAAGATGAAATACACTAAAAGACAAAATACACTAAAAGACGAAATATTTTCTAAGATGTTTTGAAGCGTCGAGACTTGTCAAAACTTATAACTTTCGAAAGTAACGTTTTTAAAAATGGGATAACGCCTTCTACACGTGCTCGATGATCATTTCTTCTCTTGACGTTAAGCGTTATTCGTTGTACATCATTCTTAAACGACGACTATATGATAGGTTGTCGCTAGAACCGTGAGATTTATTTTCACTTGATTGATTCCTTTTGATCCACAACCCGTATAAGGTGAGTTCATAGCCCCGCTCTTTTTCTCGTTTTGAATAAATATTTTACAACTTGGGGTGAGAAACATTGCTTGCTTTTAAAACTGGACACAAGTACTTTGCTTGAGATTTTCCCTGTTTACGTGTTGCCTAAGTAGCGTTTAGACCACTACTGCCCCACTTATCATGAACTTCATTCTTGATACTGGAGGACCAGTCGAGAGGAGCACAGTTTTATAAAATAGATCTATTGGGACAAATTTTTAAATCCCTATCTGGGTAGTAGCGCTCCACTACCACACGAAACGTGGCATCCCGATAAATGATATATACATATGTCGAAACTTAAGAACGTAGTCTGGTCATTACCTCGGGGGCTTGTTTTCAACCTACAATATACTATGCTATAAACTTAATTAGCTTCGGTTAATGACTTAGCGCAACTAAATACTTTTCTATGTGAAGTTTTATAAGTTATAAACTGTCGCGTATTTGTTGATATCTTGATGGTCCCACAAAAACAACGATTGAACAAAACCAATGAAATTCACTCAACTTTATGTTGACCCGTTTTAAGCATGTTGTTTCTCAGGTGGCTTAGCAATGATGATGTTGATTGACTTATGTGAAAGTCTATTTGCATTACCGTTTAACCAGAGATTTACCTATGTCTTTAAATATCGTTGTTTGAACTTATTTAAAGCTTCCACATTTAACATTGAAATCTTTTTAAAATTTAAATCGATGTAAAACACTTTATATTATTTTAAAACTATACAAAACGGTTTATTTTCAAAAGTGCCCTTAGAGGTCGTTCTTTATGCTTTGTACTTGAGATGCTCAATAAAGTCACGCCTCCGGACACGTATTCTGTCCATGCCCCGTCTGGGGGTGTGACAATCCCTTCCACCAGAGGCAGAGGTCGAGAGACGTCTGGCCATGACTACTCCATCACCATCACCACCTATCTCACTATCACCACCCTCTGTAGGAGAGTGCCTTGTTAGGTGCATGGCCCTACCTACACATTCATCACCACTACCTGTGCCATCACCATTACTACCATCATCTGGGTGTCCAACCCAAATCCAGACACTGAGGATAGCATCCACTCAGGCCCTTATTGATGCAGTTATCGTCACATTACCATCACCTCCACTACCACCACTACCACCACTACCACCACTACCACCATCTCTATACATACCACCACCTGTTGACCGTAGGGATGATATTCTCGAGTCCGAGCAGCCACCTTGCAAGAGGTTGTGTTTGTCCACTCTAGGCTCTAGATACGAGATCGAGGAGAGTTCTACTGCTAGACCTACCAGAGGTCAGGGGATAGATTAAAGGTTTGTCAGCACAATAGATGCTGAAGAGAGGCGATAGGGGATTAGAGATGTTGGGTATGGCATTAGGGATACTTGGGTAGATCCGGCAGAGGCAGTTCTTGAGATAGCACCTTTGACCATAGAAGAGGTCAATACTAAGGTCACAGAGATTGCTGAGCTCCATGAGCATGATACACAGGACTTGTCTGCCTTACTAGAGGATGCTCAGGATAGTAGGTCTCGTATATCATAACGAGTCGAATGGAACACGCAGAGCGGGTCCGACTTACGTTATGGTGGAAATTGGATGATTCTCTCCAGGAGACAGTATGGATGGTAGAGGAGGAGGCCTATGCTTCCCGAGAGGCTTGGGCTTATTTGATAGGATTGAGTCAGGCGACCCATCGGGAGCTTCAGACCCACCGTGATCATGTGTATGCACACGAGACCCATCTCCAGGCATATCAGACACAGCTACAGCTGCAGGGTACTCTCATTCAGACACAACATCAGGTACATGAGACTCGCTTTCAGATGCAACAGACTGAGATAGCAGCGCTTCGAGAGACTGACCGTAGGCGTCAGGCACAGATGGTAAAGACTCTCTATGTGATGAGAGACATGAGGCGAGAGATGGGTAACATGGAAACCGAGTTGCTAGCACTGCGAGGACAGCGGAGAGCTAGACAACCAGCACCAGATGCTCGGATTCCGGATACAGTGATGCTTTCCAGGGGACGCGGACAGTCATTCCTATTGATTATGTTATCTTATCTTGCTAGGTCATTGTACAGGCATGTTAAGTATTAGGGGTTTTTCCCCGCTAGCATAGCCTTAGATCTTTTGTATTGTATTTTGTGTAATCAGACAACTATTTCATGTAAAATTTTCAAAGTTATGAACGAAATAGATGTGTTATGTTGTACTATATACCTCTCTTATGTTGTTATCTCATCTATACATTATTATATTCTGTCATAATTATGACCTCACGTTTTGTCACATGTTCTGTAGACGAATCATGGTGGCACTTGCGACAATACGAGGAAACTCTGAATACAACTCCCTTAAAACAAACAACCCAAACAACATGACCTCGGAATCCATCCAAGCTATGATTGATCAAGCCCTTCTGCGAAACTCCACTAATGGAGATGGAAGCCACAGTTCACACGGGGATAACCGAAGGAATGTGCAAACTGCGCGCCCTTGTTTTTACGCTGACTTCATGAAGTGTCAACCTTTGAACTTCAAGGGACTGAAGGCATGGTCGGTTTGACTCGGTAGATTGAAAAGATGGAGTCAGTTTTCAATATCAGTGGTTGTGCTGTTGAGAATCAAGGAGAAGATTGCCAACCTGCACTCTGTTAGTGAGCTGGCTTTGACTTGGTGGAATGGTCAGATAAGAACCTTAGGTCCTAAGGCATGTGCAATGACTTGGGAAGTACTCAAGAAAAATATGACGGACAAGTATTGTTCGCAGGGTGAAATCAAGAAATTAGAAATCGAGCTGTGGAACCTAAAGGTAAAGGGGAACGATGTTCCATCATACAGTTAACGTTTCTAAGAGCTAACCCTGATATGTACCAAGTTTGTTGCCAACGAAACCGAGAAGGTTGACAAGTACATCAGTGGACTATAATAGTCCAGTTATTCTTTACGTTGGTTCTATGACTTACTTTCTTTTATTATTTATCCATGTTTTATTTTCAGTACATATCCATTTTTAGTCTTTTATATATTTTAGAATCTTTTTCTTTTTTATTTATATTAGTTCCTACAACATTTATTGGGAACTGTCAAATCTGCCAGAAAAAAAAAAAAAAAAACACAAGACGTAGGAGTGAGACTATTGAGTTGCCAACGTACTTTGATGGATCAAAAATTCCGCACCTACTCAGAAAGGCAGTCTGACAACATAAGGAAGGCAGATGATTCAACAGAACAACCATGGTCAACAACCACAACCCTTTAAAAGGCAGAATGTCGTCAAGTTCTAACAATATAGCGACAAGGCGAAAAGAAGCAGTAATGAGGGGATCTTTGCCTAAGTGCACCAAGTGCCATTTTCATCACAATGGCCCGTGCACCCAGAAGTGCCACAAGTGCAACAAGGTAGGGCACTTTGCCCGCGATTGCAGGAGTACTGGCAACACAAACATTGCTAATACTCAGAAGGGCAATGGGGCAGCTCCCAAGGGGAATGGTTGTTTTGAGTGTGGAGCACTAGGGCATTTCAAGAGAGATTGCCCTAAGTTGAAGAATAAGGATGGAGGGAATGGGAATGCACAAGGTTGGGTTTATGCAGTTGGGAATGCAGAGAAGAGAGGGAATGCATCGGGAAACCCGGATTCTAATATTATTACGGGTACGTTCCTCTTAAACAACCACTATACATCTATCTTATTCGACACTGGTGCCGATAAAAGTTTTATATCTACTGCATTTAGTTCCCCGATTGACGATCGTCCCAACTCCATTAAAATAGTTATTATGTCGAATTAGCTGATGGGAAAATAGTCAGGATAGACACTATCATACGAGGTTGCACTTTAAATTTCTTAGACCATCCGTTCAACATAGATCTAATGCCCGTAGAACTGGGTAGTTTCGACGTCATTATCGGTATGGATTGGTTAAGAAGATGTCACGTCGTGATCGTATGCGATGAAAAACTTGTTCAAGTTCCCTATGAGAATGGAAGTAGAAAAGAATATGGGGTGGGGGGGGGTTGGAGCAGTTTTTGTGGGACTTAGACTTTTTATGGGCAACGAAATGGAGCACACAAGAGGAGAAATTGGTTTGGGCATTATCTCATATGTCAAAGCTCAAGAGTACATGGCAAAAGGATGCCATGTCCCCTTTTTTGGCGCAGATATCCAAAGTAAATCCGCCAAGAAAAAGAGACAAGTCGGTAAGGAAAACGAACATAAGATGTAACCAATCCGCTGAGACATTCCTTTAAGTGATTCCCAGTACTTGCCAGGTCTTTCCTCCGGCTCGACCAGTGGAATTTCAGATCGATCTGATTCCAGGAGCCGCACCCGTAGCTCGAGCACCATATCGATTGGCTCCATCCGAAATGAAGGAATTATCGGAGCAACTACAAGAGCTTTCTGACAAAGGATTCATAAGACCCAGTTCCTTACCTTGGGGAGCCCCAGTCCTATTTGTCAAAAAGAAGGATGGGTCATTCAGGATGTGCATCGACTACCGTGAGTTAAATAAACTGACAGTGAAGAATCGTTATCCACTCCCAAGGATCGACGATTTATTTGATCAACTCTAAGGATCCAGTATTTATTCAAAGATAGATCTGAGATCAGGATATCACCAGCTTAGGGTACGAGAACAAGACATTCCAAAGACGGCATTCCGAACTCGGTATGGTCATTACAAGTTCCAGGTTATGCCATTCAGACTAACAAACGCACCTGCAGTATTCATGGACCTCATGAACCGAGTATGCAAGCCTTACTTGGATAAGTTCGTAATTGTCTTCATCGATGACATACTTATTTATTCAAAGGACGAGAAAGAGCATGAAGAACATCTCAAGGCCATTTTGGAATTACTTAAGAAAGAGAAGTTGTATGCCAAGCTTTCAAAATGTAAATTTTAGATTCTGAAGGTACAATTTCTCGGACATGTCATTGATAGCAAAGGCATACATGTGGATCCAGCCAAGATAGAATCTATCAAAGATTGGGCATCTCCTTAGACACCAACGGAGATCCGCCAATTTTTAGGTCTTGTTGGTTACTATCGAAGGTTCATCGAAGGATTTTCAAAGATTGCTAAATCAATGACGAAGCTTACTTAGAAGGGAATCAAGTTTAACTGGGGTGAGAAGGAAGAGAACGTATTTCAGTTGATAAAGCAGAAGTTGTGCAGTGCGCCAATTCTGGCTTTACCTGAAGGAAGCGAAGACTATTAAGGGTCCCTATTGTGATGCTTCACACAAGGGCTTAGGTGCTGTATTGATGCAGAGAGAGAAGGTGATTGCCTATGCTTCTCGACAGTTAAAAGTTCATGAGAAGAACTACACCACTCATGATTTAGAACTTGGATCGGTGATATTTGCTCTAAAGATATGGAGGCACTATCTATATGGAACCAGATGCACCATGTTCACCGACCATAAAAGCTTATAACACATTCTTGATCAAAATGAGCTTAACATGAGGCAACGTTGTTGGCTTGAATTGCTAAGCCGTTGGCTAGAATTACTGAGTGACTACGATTGTGATATTCGTTATCATCCTGGGAAAGCAAACGTAGTGGCCGATGCACTGAGCCATAAGGAACGGACTGAGCCATTGTGTGTTCAAGCCTTAGTTATGACAATTGGTTTGGATCTCCCCAAACGAATATTAGAAGCTCAGATCGAAGCCCAGAAACCAGAGGATCTCGTGAATGAAGACGTAGGCGGTATAATCCGAAGGGATATACCCAAGGAAAGATTGGAACCACGTGCCAATGGAACACTATGTTTACATGGTAGGAGTTGGATACCTTGCTATGGAGACTTAAGATCCGTGATTATGCACGAATCCCACAAGTCAAAATATTCTATCCATCCCGGTTCCGAAAAGATGTACCAAGATGTGAAGAAATTATATTGGTGGCCAAACATGAAGGCTGACATCGCCACGTACGTTAGCAAATGCCTGACATGTGCAAGGGTCAAGGCCGAACATCAAAGGCCATCGGGATTGCTAGTACAACCAGAGATACCCGAGTGGAAGTGGGATAATATCACGATGGATTTTATCACCAAACTTCCTAGATCGTCACAAGGTTTCGACACCATCTGGGTGATTGTGGATCGACTTACAAAATCTGCTCACTTCCTACCAATAAGGGAGAATGATCCATTAGACAAATTGGCAAGGTTTTACTTGAACAGGGTAGTGGAAAGACATGGGATACCTGCGTCAATTATCTATGATCGTGACGGAAGATTCACTTCAAATTTTTGGAGATCATTTCAGAAAGCTTTGGGTACAGATATTAGTATGAGCACTGCGTATCATCCAGAAACTGACGGCCAGAGCGAGAGAACCATTCAAACTCTCGAGGACATGCTACGTGCTTGCGTGATCGATTTTGGCAAAGGCTGGGTTAAGCATTTGCCATTGGCCGGGTTTTCATATAACAACATTTATCATGCTAGCATAAAGGCCGCCCCTTATGAGGCACTGTATGGGTGAAAATGTCGATCACCGGTGTGCTGGGCCGAAGTTGGGGAAGCCTAACAGACTGGTCCGGAATTGATCCAAGAAACAACGGAAAAGGTCGTCCTGATCAAGCAAAGGATGCAAGCTGCTCAGGATCGACAAAAGAGCTACGCCGATCGGAAGCGAAAGCCGATGGAGTTCGAGGTTGGGGACAGAGTTATGCTCAAGGTCTCACCTTGGAAAGGGGTCATACGGTTCGGTAAGCGGGGCAAGCTGAACCCGAGATATGTCGGACCTTTCAAGGTGTTAGCAAAAGTTGGGAAAGTTGCCTACAGGCTGGAACTTCCTCAAGAGTTGAGCAGAGTTCACCATACTTTCCATGTGTCTAATCTGAAGAAATGTTACGCTAACGAACCATTAGTCATGCCGTTAGAAGGAATTCATGTTGACGATAAGCTCCAGTTTGTGGAAGAGCCCATTGAAATCATGGAACGGGAGATCAAACGATTGAAGCGAAGCCGGATACCATTGGTTAAGGTTCGCTGGAACTCTAGGCGGGGCCCTGAGTTCACCTGGGAACGTGAAGATTCGTTCAAACAAAAATACCCACAACTCTTCACAAACCGGGCTTCGTCATCCACTACAAGGTCTTAAGCTTTGAGGACAAAGCTCTTTTAACGGGTGGAGACTGTAACATTTCTCATTTTCATGTCATTGTACGACATTTATTATTAGTCACTATTTATTTTAGTCCGATACGCGTTTACTTTTAATTTTTGCTTTTGAGCTAAATCGCGTAGACTAGAAATAATCTTTTAATGTAAACGGTCATCAAATAAATTAAGGTTTATATCCACTAAGTAAGAAATAATTATCAAGAGGATAATTATGTACCTTTTGTATTTTATTTTTATTGGTCATGCAAAAGGGTTACGTATCGCAATAAAATATGTTTGAACACACCCTAGAAATACCTAAACTTATCTAGACTCAAACCAATACCCGCTTTTAAAAACCTTAACACAAAAATTTAATCAATTTTGTGCATATAACCCACTAGGGGCCGGTTAGGGGTCCAAAACAAGTAGGAAATCTTTCTAATGATCCTTACAAGTACTAGTACTTCCTCTAACTCATTAATACTTGTCCTAATGGTCTCCTATTAGTCATTTACACATTGGTTAAGAACCATTGTGCCTCTTGATTTCCTTTGTGCCGCGGATGACTAGGAACCAACACACAAATCCATAAGATTTGCTAGCTAAGCCAAATCTTGTACATCTTGAGAGTAATTAAGAATGGTACTAAGATGGTTTAGTAAAACCATGTGTTAGCAACTAGGAAACTCAAAAACCACCTCCTAAGGCACAAATTTGGTTCGGTGTGGGTGGTTTGTGAAACCAAGAGAGCTAACTAGCTTCTCATCCTATAAATAATATTCACTAGCTCACTTAACACATTTCCAAACTCTTATATACTTTCTTCTCTCATTCGGATCACAAAACGCAACCATACACTCCTATTTGTCACATTTGAGAACACGACACAAGCTAAGGGATAATACAACGAGTGCACAAGGGGTCTACGAGCTAAGGGCTAGCACACATCACGTCCACTTCTCAATCTAAGAGCTATAGGACCCTTGTAAGTCCCTCACGACACTTTGCAATTCATAGTTTAATTGTCGCTTGATTTCTAGACTTGTGTCGCGACCCATATAGGGTTCACGCACCTATATATGTACATGTTATACTTGTGTGGTGCAAAGACCTAATTAAAACGCATGTACAAAGATGGATTATGTCAATCTAGGGGCTTAAGTGCCCTATTTATATGAAAAACTTGGACCTAGACGTAAACAATATACATTATACACAAAATGGTAAGAAAACTATACGTGAACTTTCTTGTAAACACGACATGAAGACTAAGGAATGTGTAGGCAACCTTATCTAGCGTGTGCATGTAGCGAACACGACCCTATGCATGCAAAATAAGCTCACATTTGGTATACTAGCTCGTTAACGGTGTCTTAAGAGGTACTAGAACACCTAACGGGCCACTAATGGCTTCGTTTAACCCACGCAGCCCACACTCGGGCCCAACAGGCCCAACAGTGGAGACCCTAGCTTATTAATAAGCTCTACGAGCTTATTAAGGTGACCTACGAGCTTATTGAAACTTATATAGGCCCTTATACCCTTTAAAAACCAAACGAACCTTAATGGACCTTGGTACTAATTTTCAGTAAATGGTTGTTGGGCCAACGAGCCCAATAAGCTCAAAATAAGCTCATCCGAGCTTATCAATAAGCCAAACAGCTTAAGCAAACTTAAATAAGCTTAACGAATGCATTTGTACTACCCGGACTAACTATAACATTACCAGTAGTAACCATTATGGTACTACCAGTACTAATGACAATATTATTCTACCAGGAGTAACTAATATGCTACCAGTAGTAATGACTATATCTACCAGTAGTAACCATTATATCGTAACATTATGGTACTAAACAGTACCAAATGACAATTTATTCTACCAGGAGTATACTATTATACTACCAGTAGTAAGTGATCTCATACAGTGTAACTATAAAATTACCAGTAGTATACATTATGGTACTACCAGAATAATGACAATATTATTCTTACCAGAGTAACTAATATTGCTTACCCAGTAGTAATGGGACTATACCTACCAGTAGTAACTATAACGACCTAAATGGTCATTTTCGTAAACTTAAAGACATAATTATGTAATTCTCAAACTAAGTGTTTACAGTGTAAATATTTATATTTTACAAACCTAGGGTTATTAAGTGTAACATAAATTCTTGAAAGTATATTTAATGACCAAGGGGGGATTAATGAACGATTAACGAGACAATTTTCAGGAAATTTTAAATCTATACGGATTATTAAGGGCTTAAGTAAATACATTTAATAAATAAAGTTCATTTAGTAAATTAACGATTTCACGTTTTGTCAAGAAACGAGATTTGTAAATTTGGGCAAGTGCTATATATTAATGTTTTAATGTTATTTGAAGGATTTACATCTTATAGGGTGAGAACATGCTATTGTTGTACAATCATTAGGAGCAAGTGAAATTTATACAACGACTTACGTGTTTGACGAAGTAGCGATAACCCATTGAGCCCGTTATCATGAACTGTAGTTGCATCGTTGTAGTTGGAACTACATTGTGGTGAGCGCGAATGATTATTGATCGATCTATTCGGATTGACAATCCCGTGGGTGTCTAGCTACTAATCGGGATTCGACGTTATAGGCATGTCGAAGTTGGGATGTTCGGGTTTGAATTCATTCAGGGGCAATTACTGGCTCTAATTTATTTGCATTCAAACTGTCTAGCTTCGGTGTTGGTTAGGAAAATGGAATCATTTTTATGATGTTTGCATGTGTTTTTGCTAAATCATACACTTGGAAAAAATCTTGCGGTCTCCATGATTTTAATAAACCTATGAATTCACCAACTTTATGTTGACTTGCTACGTATTCACGCATGTTTTTAGGTCAATAAGGCACGAGGTGCGATAATAATTGGAAAAGTCAATAATTAGAAGATTGTCAACACTTAAGATTTTGGGTCTTATTAATTTTGGGGACAATTGTAATAAACCGGCATCTTTTAGTTATATTGTTGTACAATTTCGACACCATGGGCTTACTGTAACAATCAAATATTTTGTTAATCCAATGTATCTTTTTCAAACCGCACGATTTAGTAAGTCGTTCTCAAAGATCTTGTGCTATTGGAATCATTAAATGTAACGCACTTGATATTCAACATTCTGCTGCATGTGCCAGATTTTAGGGTGTTACATCTATACATGTTGCTTCAGACATTGTGTTTCTTATCTATAATTAGATAAAATGCAAGGTGTCTCAAGCGCTTGTGAGGCATAAATAAGCGTTGTAAAATGAAGGCATTTTCTAAATATTTTTTGAATTTAGTATACTAATTTTTGGGGTTATTATGTTAAGAGTATACTCACTCCTATTGACCAATCAATTTTTTTATTTAATTCAAAATAGTATTGTATAATATAGTAATTGATATTGTATAATATTATTCGTCTTGAGTCTTACTAATTACACGTTGTATCAAAGCCCCCCAAAAAAACAAATCAAAAGATCCCGTCACGTATCACTAACGCATAGGCCATTCATAAACTAGGCCACTGGTGGTAGTTCTCCTTTACGATGAGTCATGTTAAGGGGGACAGCTCTTTTCAAACTGTATACCGTTACGATGTACCATTTCGCTAACGGTGAGATATTCATCTCACTTGATAGTGGACACACAGCAACACGATCATGTACGAGCCAAGGAGACAAACCTACCTATCCTTCGTGTCTACTCATCGGATGTTCAACGTTGTCACTCCATGAAAATCTGGGTAGAGCGACAGATAACACAAATGGGGTGTTCGTCATAGTACAATACACAAGATTATAGGAAACGACCTAAAAGAGACGTTTACGACAAAGTTTCATTCAATGCCTTGCACAATATCAGAGTCTTTCCACATTTGGTCTACAGTTTAAACAGTGTCATACACTTTCAACTTCATTTGTCAAACAACAGCTTTCACAATTCCCTCAAAAGTTGACATCATGTTTTTAAAAGTTAAAGGGTATGCATTGCGAATAGAATATGTTTTAAAAGTTAAGGGTGCATCGAATTTTGACAAAATCAGAATCATTCGGTTGATAACCAAGCAATCCATCCAAACTTATACACTTAGGTCTCAAATTAAACCTGTTAAACGTCAACACAATGGTAGAGTGAATTCATAGGTTTATCAATAAATGAGTGGACCACAAGATTTAGGTAATGTAGACAAGAGAAACAAATATCACGTCTAAACGAAATATGATATTATTGTATAAGTCCAAGACCCCGAAACCTTTTGTCCGGTGCCCTACATTAAAGTTGTTTGCCCCAAACAACCTAAAAAGTTCCTCATAATGTTAAATGCACCTGGTCTACTCAGAACCAGATATTCAGCGGGATTGTCGTCCGTTAGATCTACCCATAACACTTGCGGCTTACTACATTAGTTATTAACGGTTCCTGATAGAAATGGGGGACTTAAGTGGTAGTGTGCTAACTTAGGCAGTAATAGTTCAGGAATAATCTGGATAGCATACAAATTTTAAAGCACTTATGTCAAAGTAAAACAAGCCTGTATTCATCTCCCCGTTAGAGTTTGTTAATCAAGTAATAGAAAAGGGGCTATGAACTACCGTATGCAAATAAGGTACAAGATAAGGGAATCAACAAAAGCTATGACGGACGCCGAGTCTTCATACCAGGGACCTATATAGTGTGTCGGTGTTAGAAATCTTCTAATATATAAGGAGTGCATAAGTATATAAAAATATATACGTCGGCATGTATGTAATCTTATACTGAGAATCCATGTGCATGTCTCGAATTCCTTATCACTACATCTTAAGTGTTTTACCTCAATCCATAATCGTATCACGCCAATTAATCGAAAGGTTTTCATATGACTTATTAGTTACAAGTTTGCCTTCGCTACCATTTTACAAGTCTAAACGATCTCAATCTTATCTAATGATCCTTCTTAAATTTTTACCTACTTTGACTTTTTAAGTAAAAGTATTTTATAAATTTCGACTTTGGTTTTTAGCCCGCCAATGTGCATTTTTAAACTTAGCTAGCCTCGCAAAAAGATAAAACGACATTCTGGAAAACTTTTTAGTTTTATTCGAGACCTGGAACGACACATAAAATGACAAAAATGCCCTTTTCTTGAATCTGCAGCAACCTTATTTTTTCCTTAAAATAATGTAGTATCTAATCCTAAGCTTTTTGACCCGTTAATATGCATTTTTAGACTTAGATGTCCTTGCGGAAAAGTTAAACGACATTTTAAACAACTTTTTAGCTATACTCGAGACCCAAAACTCAATAGAAAATGACAAAAATGCCCCTGCAAGTTTCTGCAGAAAACCAACTTTTTAACAAAGTGCTGATTAGAAATTTTTACCCATTTTCAAACTTTAAATTGTTCTAAAAACTTTGTTTTTAAGAATTACAGAACCCGTGATATATCGAATCGAAGCTACGGACATCCTCTAGCATTATTCTTAAGCCTAAAATCATATTTAAAATTTTAACTTGGTCGAAAAAAGCCTAAAAGTTTTTGGTCTATACGGGCAGCTTTAAACCCCTTCAAACTTTAATTTTTTCGCATCACAAACTTCGCCAATACTCTTAAACTAGCCTAACTCCATTACTAATCATCTCAAACCAACAATGTACCTCAAAACACGACATGCACTAAGATCCATAGATTCATACAATAGATTTACATGCAAGCACCCAATATATAATTAAATCAACATAAAAGGTTTAGATAAACACTTACAAACACTAGGAATAGAAGACAATGATCAAACAAGAAAACCCTTTTATTCTTCTTTATTTGCCGAAAATCAAACACCCCTTTTTGATAAAACCCTAGCTTTTTATTACTCAAGAACTTGTAAAAAACTCTTGCATATACACCTTTGATGCTTCAATTATACCCAATTTAATTAAACCCCTCAAAATCAAAAACCTTAAAAATCAAGAAAACTTATGCATGGTGGTTTAGTGTGATAGAGGAATAATAGGGATTAGTTTAAGAGTGATTTGGGATTGAATAGAAGTGATTTGGGATTGAATGATTATGGTTTTTTTATGGTTGTGGTGAGGCTGTGTCGAACAGGGAGAGAAAAAGAAGGAGAGGGACGTTTTTTAACTGTGTGTTATGGGAGGTTTGAAGTATATAAGGAAGAGTAAATAAAATCTAGTGGGTTTAATCTTTTATAAAAAAATGTATGGAATGTTAGAGTGGGCTTATGGAGTCGGCAGTAAGGAGGGGGGGGGAATTTAGGCTTTGGTTAAAAAAAATTCAATTGGATGGTTAATTAGGCTCAAAAACATTTAATTAAATAATAAGAGTGTAGAAGTACTATTTTGAAGCGGTTTTGGCAAAAACGTAGGAAAAGTCAAAAAATACTAAGATAGAAATAATTAGGCTTCCGGAGATAAAATATGAAGTTATCAATTTCTCAAACGCTAAAACGGATAAATATTCAAAGCACGACTCGTAAATAGCTAAAACGGAGATTTTTACTAAACCGACTAAAATAAAAAAAATTATAAAAATTAGAAATTTGAATTAGAGCTTGGGTAAAAGTAAAAGTAAAAAAATTTACTTAATGGGAAAAATAAGAATAAAATATAATAAACTTATTTACCTGAAAATATGAAATCTCACAGTCGATCCCCCTAAGGGAACTCTGGTCCCCAGAGTTCAACTAGCGTCGGTAGCAGACGATGAGGAAGCGAAAAGATGCGGGTACTTAGTCTTAATCTGATCTTCTCGCTCCCAAGTATACTCAGCTCCTTGCCGAGAGTTCCAACGAACTTTAACTAAAGGAATTCTTCTCCGCTTCAGCTTTTTCACACCCCGAGCCACGATCTTGATGGGTTCTTCGAGAAAACGTAGATTTTCATCAATCTCTATCTCTTCCAAAGGCACTTGAATATCTGACTCATCCAAACACTTCTTGAGGTTCGACACATGAAACATGCTGTGAATACAACTCAGCTCCTGTGGTAACTTTAGCCGATAAGCTACCGGTCCAACACACTCTACTATTTTAAACGGTCCCACATACCGTGGTGCTAGCTTTCCTTTCTTACTAAATCATATCACACCTTTCCATAGAGATACCTTAAGTAACACTCGGTCCCCGACTTTGAATTCAAGAGGTTTACGCCTCTTATCAGCGTAGCTTTTCTGGCGACTCCTAGTCGTCTTTAACATTTCCTTAATCTGAACAATCTTTTCTGTAGTTTCCTGCATGATTTCCGGCCCAATAAGTTAACTTTCTCCAACTTCAGCCCATATCACGGGAGATCTATATTTCCGCTAGTACAGAGCCTCGAAAGGTGCGCACTTAATGCTCTTGTGGTAACTGTTATTTTAAGAAAACTTAACCAACGGGAGGTGAGTATCCAACTACCTCCAAATTCCATAACACAAGCCCGTAGCATGTCCTCTAGAGTCTGAATAGTACGCTCACTCTGACCATCAGTTTGAGGGTGGTAAGCTGTACTCATGTCTAGTCTTGTATCCAACACCTTCTGAAGAGCTTTCCATAAGTGTGACGCGAATCGACCATCACGGTCTAAAATGATTGACACCGGCACACCATGTCTCGCTACAATCTCGTTGATATAAATCCTCGTCAGCTTCTCCGTTTTGTAGTCTTCACGGATAGGTAAGAAGTGAGCCGACTTGGTCAATCTATCCACAATGACCCAAATCACATCATACCTACTGCTGCTTTTAGGCAACTTTGTGACTAAGTCCATTGTTATCTTCTCTCATTTCTATTCCAGAATTTCTGGCTGCTGAAGTAATCCTGAGCGTTTTTGATGTTTGGCTTTAATCTTAGAGCACGTAAGACACCTGCTAACGTACTTAGCAATGTCTCTCTTCATACCAGACCACCAATACAAGTCCCTCAAGTCATAGTACATCTTATTCGCACCCGGATGTACTGAATATCTAGAAGTGTGAGCTTCATCCATGATCAATTTCTTTACACCACCAACTGACAGAACCCAGATGCGATCGAAGAAGTAAATTTCACCATCATCTTGTCGTTCAAGTATGTTTCTAATCCTCTTAGCCATTCAGCTGGGGCCTTGGGGTCCTTGGCAGCTTCTCTTTGTGCTTACAAAATTTTTATCTTGAGGCTGGAATGTATAGTCATGCTCATAGCACGTACTCGCCTTGGCTTAAGTCTTTCTTTCCTACTCAAGGCATCCGCCACTACATTTGTCTTGCCCGAATGGTATTTGATTTTACATTCGTAATCACTAAGCAGTTCAATCCACCGCCTTTGACGCATATTCAGTTCCTTATGGTCGAATATGTACTGGAGACTTTTGTGGTCAGTGTAGATAACACTTTTTGTCCCATAAAGATAATGTCTCTAGATTTTAAGTGCAAACACGACCGCTCCCAACTCTAAGTTGTGGGTAGTATAGTTCTTCTCATGTATCTTTAACTGCCTCAACGCATATGCAATCACTTTTCCTCCATCAGCACGCACCTGAACTCTTGGTTCGACGCGTCATAATAGACCACAAAGTCGTTTGGTCCATCGGGAAGTGCTAAGACATGAGCATTGCACAACTTCTCCTTCATAATACGGAATGCTTCTTCTTGCTTATCTCCCCACATATATGTCTTATTCTTCTAAGTCAATAGGGTGAGAGGCTTTGTGATCTTTGAGAAATTTTCAATAATATTCGGTAATAACCTTCCAGTCCTATAAATGAATGGATTTCTGTGGGCGACTCAGGGGTCTTCCAGTTCTTAACCGACTCAACTTTGCTAGGGTCCACATGGATACCATCTCGGTTGACCACGTGTCCTAGGAACTGGACTTCTTGTAACCAAAATTCACACTTAGAGAATTTGGCGTACAACTTCTCTTTTTTGAGTAGTTCTAGAATCGTCTGCAGGTGAACTGCATGCTTGATATATGAGAAATCACATATCCTTTTTGTATCAAAACAAACCCTAAAAAGATGAAAATGTGCATAAAAATACTTGTACATGTGTATTTTATCTTGTGTGAATGTGTAGGTACGGATATTACAAATATCACAAGAAAAGAGCCAAAACCAGACAAAAACGAACACAAGACAGAAAGAGTGCACAAGAGCAGAAAGTTTTCTAGCAAAAGGTCAACAAAAAGTCAACAATGGTCAAACCTTGGTCAACCACAAAATGACAAAACCTTGAAAATACCCAAATAACCCTTATTGTTAAATCAATTGCACCACATGTCCTAAAATTAATAACACCGTTAGTCCTTTTAATATAAAAGACTAACGGTTGCTAAATCTTATTAATAAACCAAACCTAAAAACCCTTTGCTTTTACCTGAGCCCAAACTAAATCCCACGGCCCAATTCCCTTTTCATATAACACAGCCCAAGTCAACATTTTTTAAAACCCGGGTCAAACAAAAATCAAATGAAATAAGAAATTAGGGCGCGGGAAAAACAGTTTTACTGTTTACCCATCTTCCCCATTTCACCTTCTCAAAATTAACCTCAATTAAATACAATTAACTTGTCCTACATGGCCCTCAAGATACTTAGTACAAAGCTCCAGGTCATCAAGCAAGATACGTCACCAAAGCTTATGATTGGTCAAGAAGACACAAGGAATGACACGCGTGCTCAAAAGAAACACACCAACAATGGGAATATTGCACTAAAATCAATGTAAAAGAAGCACACAGCTCCAAAGAGTTGGGATTGCCACGCTGGCAATCCGTATGCTCACATTCCAATCCAACAGCTAAGATTAGAGATCAAATGATTAAAGAAAGAAAGGGCCAAGATCAAAAGGAGCGTCCAAGACCTAGAAACTTCTCTCTTGCCTTATAAATAGAGGAGCTCACTCACTCACAGACGACATCTAGGAGTAGGATTAGATTTAGGGTATGAGTAGCTTAATTTAGTCTAGTAGCTTATTTTTAGCTTATTTTTAGCTTATTATTGTTTTCTCAATGTAATTTCCTTTTAAAGCAGTGTAATCTCTTTTAAAGTTAATAAAATTCTGTTTTCATATTAAATTATTCTTTAAATTCTGTTTCATTATCAAGCAATCATGTTCTTAATATGTTAGATATAAGCTCATAAGCTCTCTTAAGCTACTCTAGTTCGTTTACACTCAGTTAAGTTAACAAAAGCTTAATTGAGTTTGATTAATCAACAAATTCCACTCCCTAAATTTACCTCAGCATAAATAAGGAAGGGAATCCAGAACTGGATGGGCTTCCAAGACCACACCAGCTTATCCTAAGATAAGCTAGAGCTTGTTGATTAGCTCATAAGAGCATTCTAAAGCCTAGTTTATGCAAAGGCATTTGTGAGTTCTCTATTTTACTTTTTAAGCCTTACTTTGCATTTCAGCTTATTATTGCTTATTGTCTGATTAATATTGCTTAGATTAGCTTATTACTGTTTATTATTGTCATTTATTGCTTATTTTGTTCACTTGTTAGTTAAAAGCGTAGTTTTCATATTTTTGTTACAAATCAGTTAAAAATTTCAAAATATTAGCATAGATAGTTAGCTTATTGTTTCTTCTTATTTAGTAGTTAAAACTTGTTCATTAGGTATTATTATAGCTTAACAATATCTGGTATTTGAACTTTGTTCATTAATTCTCATTTTTATAAGCTGAGTATGGATTTAAGGGATTTAAGGGAGTGTTTAGGTCAAGCAGTTCTAACTCAAGTTAGTACTGCTTGAGTCCATTTGGTCCTTTAAATTCATTTTAAATTTCATAGTTTGGTTTATAAGATTAAGATTGAAGGGCTTAGTTAAGGATAATTAAGTTTTTATAAGTTTTAGAGTTAGTTGTATGAATCTGAGTCATTAAGCTTAGATTATTAAGCTCATTAAGTTTTGATTGATTCTAGCTGTTATTTTTAGTGGATTTGTTGTTACTTTGGTGTTCTATTAGTGTAGAAGTCAGTTTGTAAAGTCTGCTCTAATTGGTTTTAAGATTTGAGTGTCATAATGTCAAATGTATCAGCAGTTAAAACAAGCCATACTGCCAATTTCTAGCTTAAAATTCAGTGGGTTAAAGTAGGAGTTAGTTCTTATAATTTTAAGCACAAGTAGTTGGTAGGTCATTATTCATCTATTTGGGTTTAATTTGTTGAAATTAGCTTATTAAAGTATCTGTTTTTAAGATGCAAAACAACATTTTATCTTTTCAAAAAGAAAATTTACTCAGCACATACTGAGTATCAAAGCCTTTTTCAGCTAACTTTTTCTTAGCCTTCTTGATTTTCAAAATACTTTTCAAAAGTTGATTTAAGTAGCTTATAGGTCAAACTTTTAAGAAGTACAAGTCATTTTATCATAAGGATCAATTTGCTTATTGAAAACTAAGCTCAAAGTTGCTAGTTGTCTGTTTTGAATCCAGTTTTCTCATAAGTGCTTATTTGAATTTTCTGCTTATAGCTTGTTATTTTTACCTTTTTCTTATTCAAACTTGCTTATTAGGGTAGTTGTAGGTTGCTTATAGCTTATTAAGTCCTAGTTTTAGCTTATTTTAGTTTTTAAGCTTATTAAGTTTTGAAAAAAATCCAAAAACGAAGTTTAGTGCAATCTGTCTAATTTAATAAGCTGTTTTCTAGCTTATTCATTAGTTTTCACAAAAAGTTTCTTTTATAAAAAATGTTCCTTATAAGTTGTTTTACAACTTTGCTTTTTAAAGTTTTTGCAAAAAAAAATAAAAAAGGGAAGAAGGGAAATCCAGGGTGAGCAAGGCTCGAACCCTGGACCTCTACCCTCCTCAACCTTACACACACACACTCACACCATCTGCCCTGGGGACTTTTTCGGGTATAGTTTACAAAAGTTAATAGTTAACCCTTTTTTAACAGTTTTTGCTTTTCAGCCCTTTTAGCTTATTTGACTGCTTATTTTGATTGCTTTTTCAGTTTTCTTATTTTTCTTAAGTCCCAACTAGTTCAATAGACTTTTCATATTTTTCCCAGAATTTTATAAATTCGTTTAGCATTTTTAATAATTGTTTTTCATTAAAAGTATTTTTAATTCATAATAAAAAATCTAAAAGTCAAAAAATTAAAATTCTTTTTCTGAAATTTTTTATTAGCCAGTTAGAACTTAGGAAAATTAGTTTAGCTCTTGTAGGGTTATTTTTGCTCATTTTAAGTTTTAGTGCTCGTTTCTTTAATCTCGTTAACGTTTTCGTGTTTGATTTCAAATTTCTTTCGTTTTTAGCTTACCTTTGTTTGTTTTTTCACTAGATTAGTAGAAATAGATAACCAAATCTAAACCTTTGAAACCATTCAAAACGCGCGATCACGAACTTAACCGATTATCAATTCACGCTTCGTCGAGGGAAAACGACCCGGGAGGTTTTTGAGACAACTTTGGTTAAAAGTTTGTTTCTCGAGCCCGACGGAAAAAACTTTCTATACTATAATTAACCTATCCTTATACTATATATTTAAGTATATGTGTTCGGAGACTATCAAATTTTTGGCGCCGTTGCAGGGGAAGTGTAACGAATTTCGCGTTTCGTTCGAAGATTAGTGTTTTGAAGAACCTTCCTCGTGAAGTTATTTTCCGTTTGTGAATATTTTTAAATATAAAAAAAATACAAAAATATTTTAAACTTCTATTTTCTTTTATTTTAATATTAAAAATAACCGTTTGTTAATCATTGTTACGGCTCACCTTTAGATTACGTGCTATAAGGGAAGTTTAAGGCGGTTTTGATCAACATCACCCAAAAGGAGAAGGGTTATTCTAAATAGGGCCTCGCGCTTACCAACTCCTCTGCTTTCTTGTACGTATTTTTAGAGAGCTACCGTGCACGTTTAATTTTCGATTACCAAAAATATTTTTCTTTCTTATTTTAATTTCTTTTCTCATATATTATTTTATTTTTTAAAAAGAAAAATCTAAAACTATTCTTCTTTATCCTCTTATTCGTTTAATTCTTATCTTCTTTATCCTCTTATCCGTTTAATTCTTCGACATGTCTTCGTATAACCAATTTGGTTGTTCATATTGTGGAGGTCCGTTTAATGGTGGAAACTGTCCGAGCTTTAGCTGTGTAGGATTCGGAAATGAGTTTGTCTATGACCCAAATCCTTATTCTTATGATGAAATACCGAACTTCTTCAACCAACCTCCACAATACCAATACGAGACATACTCGTGTGAATTTTATGGAAGGAACTCTCATCCGGGTTTCGATTGTCAAACAGGGAACACACTCGTCTTTGATCAGGGTCCTTGTTACAATCAAGACTTTGGATTTAACCAACCTCTACATTATTCTCCGAGTCAGCCGCAACAACTTCTTGTTTGTGAAAAATGCGGGGGTCCTCATGCGAACTTTCAGTGTCAACCGATGAACCAAAATTTTAATTATTCTAATTCTTTTTTTGTTTTGACCAAATTCAACCCTTGCAGCAGTTCGACAATCATCATCCTCAAGAAATTCCAGAAGTCATTCCTTTCTTTGATAGTGAAACAAAGAACGAGCTTTATAAAATGATGGAAGATTTTACGGAAAGAATGAATCAAGAGTTACGTAAGTAGGAGGCTTTACTTGCTGCTCAAAGAGAGCAAGAATTACTTGTCTAAAAGCAAGCAGCTCATGAAAAGCAAGTTCCCTAACTAAATTCTGTCTTTCATCAACTAATTGATGAAACGTGTGGTATGAACGTTTGTGAAGAGCAAAAGCAAAATATGGAAGATACAATGCTAGAGTTCCTTAAAGATTGTCGTCAAAAAGAGCTTTATTGTATTCATAATAATGTTGATGATCTATTTAAGAGTGCTCTTAATTATAAACTTCTCTCTATTAATTTGAATTCTCAACATCTCGATAAGAAAAAGCAGGAAGTAAAGAATATCGCAGAGCCGACAGCTAAACGTCAAACTCGTATTACACCGTGTTAAAGACACCATCGATGTTGATTCATCTACACCATAGAGGTTTGTTCATCGATCACTTGCTAGGACTCCACGACATAGTGAGGCTTTTAGACGTTAGAGGTCTGCACCATTGTCTACCCCTTACCTACCGACTACATCAGAGTCATCCTTAGGTTCATCTTCTAAGAGGTCATTGGATTCATCTTCACATTCTTCTAGGCCATCTCACAAGAGATGTAGGTTCCCTACTGCTTCGGTACCATCACCTACTCTTGTTTCGAGGTCGATAGCCCCTACTCTTGCTGATCTTTTACCACCTCGCAGGAGGTTTAGAGATTCATACTCACCAGAGGATAGCGGAGAGGAGCATATAGAGGTGGATACTGCTAATGCAGAGGTTGTTGCGGATGTAGGTATTAGTGAGGGAGTTGTAGCTTACCCTAAGGATGGTGTAGGTATGGGATTTAAGATTGCTACTAGTGATGTTAGGGAGGATGTTGAGGAGTTTAAGGTAAAGGCTAGTGCGGTAGACACAAGAGAGATCACTATAGATCCATTAGTTATTGGTGATAGTTCTGAGTCTTCTAGAGGAGGTATACCTGATCTTAAGGATAATATTTATGATATAGTTCACTACATGTCAGAGGTTTGTATTGATAAGATTACTAAGATTGAGACCACTCAGAGATAGTTGGAGACTACTCAGATGGTAGCTAGTGGAGAGCGAGCTAGTTTGGATGAGAGGATTGGGATTTTGAGACTGGAGTACCTAAAGGTTCGAGTTATGTTGAGTATAGAGAGAGATCAGATTGACAATATTCGTTGGCACATGGCACTTTCACAGGAGGAGTTTTGTCAAGTTCGTAGGGATCGTGATGATACTCGGAGGAGACTTAGGAGGTTGGAGTCGTATGTTGAGAGACATTTGGGTTTTCGCCCTTAGACTAGTAGTACCATGATCATGTAGGACATTAGACTAATGGTGAGGTCTAGATGTTGGTAGTAGAAATAATTGTAAATCATGTACCTATTTTGGGTTGGTTGTAACCGAATGATGCTTTTATTCGTGAAATGAAAAGCTTGTTTTGTTCTCTCGCGTATTCATCTATATTGTTATTTACTTGTTCTAGCAAAACATGTTCTATTGTATTTTCCTATATAAACCCTATTTACCATTTATAATGGCTATACCTCGTATCGAATCTTACAGGTGCTATGTCTTGTGATATAGGACAGTGACTATCACTCGCTCCGGTATGACCCCTGAAGCAATCGAAGAACTCGTTAACCGACGTGTGGAAGAAGCGTTGGCTGCTCATGAGGGGCCCGTGCCGCCAATGCTCTTGAGGCTGAGAATCAAAGCCAGAACGGCAATGACGGTGATAATGGAAATGGCGGTAATGGAGATGGTGAGAATGGAAATGGTGAGAATGGAAATGGTGAGAATAGAAATGGTGGAAATGGAAATCCAAATGAGAATGATAGAGGTGATAGACCTGTTGCTAGAGAATGCACATATCAGGATTTCATGAAGTGTCAACCACTCAACTTTAAGGGAACGGAAGGAGTTATCGGGTTGATAAGGTGGTTTGAGAAGATGGAAACAGTGTTCCATATCAGCAACTGCCCAGAGAAGTCCCAAGTTAAGTATGCTACTTGCACACTGTTAAACAGTGCACTAACTTGGTGGAATACACATAAGAGGACTATTGGGACTGAGGCTTCATTTTCCATGTCATGGAGAGAGCTCATGAAGCTAATGACTGAAGTGTACTGCCCAAGAAATGAGATTCAGAAAATGGAAACTGAACTGCGGAACTTAACCATGAAGAACAATGATTTGGCTGCTTATACTTAGAGATTTCAAGAGTTGACTATGATGTGCACCAAGATGGTCCCAGAGGAGGAGGATCGGGTTGAGAAATTCATTGGAGGACTCCCTGATAACATCCAAGAGAATGTAATTGCTGCTGAACCTACAAGACTGCAAGATGCTGTTAGGATTGCTAATAACTTAATGGACCAAAAGTTGAAAGGTTATGCTATGAAAAATGCTGAAAACAAAAGAAGATTGGAGGTCAATCAGAGAGACAATCATGGTCAGTAACCACCATTTAAAAGGCCAAATGTAGGAGGTCAGAATGTAGCAAGAGCCTATACGGCTGGCAACAATGAGAAGAAACCATATAATAGACTGTTGCCTCTCTGTAACAAGTGTAAGCTTCACCATGAAGGACCATGCACAGTGAGATGTGGGAAGTGTAACAAGGTTGGGCATTTAACCTAGGATTGTAAGGTCACAATCTCTACTACTTCAACTTAGAAGGGTCAAGTAGTGAATCAGAGGGTCGTAACTTGTTTTGAGTGTGGAAGGCAAGGACACTACAAAGGTGTTTGCCCTTAGTTAAAGGATCAAAACAGTGGAAACAAAGCTGGAAACAAGAATGGAGTTAGTGAAACAAGGGGGAAAGCATATGTGCTAGGTGGAGGAGACGCTAACCCCGATTCAAATGTCTTCAAGGGTATGTTTCTTCTCAACAATCATTATGCTTTCATACTATTCGATTTGGGTGTCGATAGAAGTTTCGTATCGATTACATTTAGTACTTTGCTTGATATAACCCTTGATACTTTAGACGTTAGCTATGATGTCGAATTAGCCGACTTGAGAATTTTTGAAACCAATACCATACTTAGAGGTTGTACGTTAGGATTATTAGGCCACACATTCAATATTGACCTAATGCCGATAGAACTTGGAAGCTTTGACACCATCATCGGCATGGATTGGTTAGCGAACCATCATGCGGTGATCGTTTGCGATGAGAAGGTCGTGCGGATTCCCTATGGAGACGAAAATTTGATAGTTCAAGGTGATAGAGGCAGTAGAAGAGAGAAGTCGAAGTTGAGCATTATACCATGCACTAAAACTCATAAGTATGTTGAAAAAGGATGCCTAGTTTTTCTGGCACAAGTAACGAAGAAGGAAACCGAAGACAAGTCGGAGGAGAAGCGACTTGAGGACATGTCGACTATACGGAACTTTCTGAAGGTCTTTCCAGAGGACTTACCTGGATTATCGCCTACGCGACAAGTTGAATTTCAAATTGACTTGGTCCTTGGTGCTGCACATGTGGCACGAGCTCCGTATAGATTAGCTCCGTCGAAATTGCAAGAATTATCTACTCAGCTACAAGAACTTTCTGACAAGGGATTTATAAGACCGAGTTCCTTATGCTAGGGAGCCCCGGTCTTGTTTGTCAAAATGAAAGACGGATCTTTTCGGATATGTATCAATTACTATGAGCTGACAAGCTGACTGTGAAGAACCGATATTCACTTCTGAGAATTAACGACATGTTTGATCAGTTGCAAGGATCAAAAGTCTACTGTAAGATCGACCTGAGATCTGGTTATCATCAAGTCAGAGTTTGAGAGGAAGACATTCCAAAGACAGTGTTTAGGACACGCTACGGTCACTATGAGTTTCAAGTGATTCCGTTTGGACTAACCAACGCACAGGCGGTATTCATGGATCTGATGAATCGGGTGTGCAAACCATACCTAGATAAATTCATGATCATTTTTATTGATGACATCTTGATCTACTCCAAGAGCAAAGAAGAGCACGCAGAACACCTTAAGTTAATTTTGGAGTTACTTAAGAAGGAAGAATTGTACGCCAAGTTTTTGAAGTGTGAATTTTGGCTGTCAAAGGTATAATTTCTTGGTCACGTGGACCCGGCTAATATTGATTCAATCAAGGATTGGGCATCGCCCAAGACTCCAACAGAGATTCGTCAATTTCTAGGTCTTGTTGGCTATTACCGACGATTTATCAAAGGTTTCTCAAAAATTACCAAGCCTATGACGAAGCTGACTCAAAAGAACGTAAAGTTTAATTGGAGTGAAAAGGCAGAAGCTGCATTTCAACTGTTAAAGCAAAAGTTGTGTAGTGCACTGATTTTGGCTTTACCCGAAGGTAGTGAAAACTTTGTGGTTTACTGTGATGCTTCTCGTAAAGGATTAGGCACAGTTTTGATGCAAAGGGAGAAGGTCATAGCCTACGCGTCACGCTAACTTAAGATTCATGAGAAGAATTACATCACACACGACTTAGAGCTTGGAGCTATAGTGTTTGCTTTCAAAATGTAGAGACATTATTTGTACGACACGAAATGTGTTGTGTTCACTGATCACAAGATTTTGCAACATATTCTAGATCAGAAAGAGTTGAACATGAGACAACGTAGATGGTTAGAGTTGTTGAGTGATTACGACTGCGAGATACATTATTATCTGGGAAAAGCGAACGTAGTGGCGGATGCCTTGAGCCGAAAGGAATGGCTTAAGCCACTACGAGTTCGAGCTTTAGTTTTGACGATTAGTCTGAACCTCCCTATGCGGATCTTAGAAGCTCAGATTGAGGCAAGAAAGGAGGAGAATTATAGAACAGAAGATCTGTGTGGTATGATTAAGAAGCTAGAGCCACGTGCTGATGGAACGTTGTGCTTAAATGGGAGAAGTTGGATAACTTGTCGAGGCAATTTAAGGGAACTGATTATTCATGAGTCGCATAAGTCAAAGTATTCGGTACATCCTGGATCGGACAAGATGGACTAAGATTTAAAGAAGTTGTATTAGTGGCCGAATATGAAGGCTGAGATTGCCACCTACGTCAGTAAATGTTTGACCTGTGCCAAAGTCAAGGTCGAATACCAAAAACCATCTGGTTTGTTGGTTCAACCCGTGATCCCAGTATAGAAGTGAGAGAACATTACTATGGATTTCGTAACTAATTTACCAAAAACATCAACTGGTCAAGATACAATTTGGGTAATTGTTGACCGACTCACAAAATCTGCTCATTTCTTAACAATGAAGGAAATCGACTCAATGGAGAAGTTGGCGAGACAATTATTGAAGGAAGTAGTCTCGAGGCATGGAGCGCCAGTTTCAATTATTTCTGATCAAGACAGTATGTTTACCTCTCATTTTTGGAAATCGTTGAATGAAGCCCTAGGTACTCAATTTGATATGAGTACGGCTTACCATCCATAGACTGATGGTCAAAGTGAGAGAACCATCCAAACCTTGGAGGACATGCTACGTACTCGTGTGATGGATTTTGGGAAAGGTTGAGATAGACATCTACCTTTGGTAAAGTTTTCTTATAATAATATTTATCACACTAGTATCAAGGCTGCACCGTTTGATGCTCTCTACGGCTGAAAATGTAGATCGCCTATTTGTTGGGCTGAGGTTGGAGACGCTCAGCTCACTGGTCTGAAAATTATTCATGAAACAACTGAGAAGATCATTCAGATCAAAAAGAGAATTCAAGTTGTCCGAGATAGGCAGAAGAGCTATGCCGATAGGAGGCGTAACTCATTAGAATTTGAGGTTGGAGACAAGGTCATGTTGAAAGTGTCGCCATGGAAAGGGGCGATACGTTTCGGCAAACGGGGGAAGCTGAACCCTCGTTATATAGGACCTTTTAGGATTATTGCTAAAGTAGGAACGCTTGCTTATTGACTTGAACTTCCAGAGCAGTTAAGCCGAGTTCATAGTACCTTTCATGTTTCCAATCTGAAGAAGTGTTTTGTAGACGAACCCTTAGCTATTCCGTTAGATGAGATCCAGATTGATGACAAGCTCCATTTCATTGAAGAACCAGTTGAAATTATGGATCAAGAAATTAAACTGCTGAAGCAAAGCTGCATTCCAATCGTGTAGGTCTGATGGAATTCGAGATGAGGCCGCGAGTTTACTTGGGAGCGCGAGGACCAAATGAAGAAAAAGTACCCTCATCTTTTCGTTAACCCTTCGTCCACGTCTTAAACTTTGAGGACAAAGCTTCTCTAACGGGGGAAGAATGTCACACCCCAAGAATTTCCGGTCAATATTTTAAACTTTTCTGACAATTATTTTTGACTTTTATACGTTACGTTTGAATATGGTGGTTTACCGGGAAGTAAACCCGCGTAAATTTAAAAAACGTCATCGGAAGCGTTTTGGCATCAGATATTCATTAGTTTAGATATTATATGAGTTATTTTATCTTTTATAAGTGTTTCGTAGTTTACGATCACTCCCGATATTTATTTTTACGCTTTAACGTTTAAATTGCGTTTTTCGTGTTTTTGACCTAACGAAACCTCGAAAACTCAAAATCTTTTCATGTAAACTTTAGTCATCGTCCATCTCATATTGTTAAGCCAAAAATTTTGTTCATATCCCTCCCCCTCCTTATATTAGACGCCTAAACCTAAACCAAATGCACCATGAATCTTAAAATTAAATACAAGAGCATCTTTTGAAATATTCATACATGTATGCATGAAAGTGACATATGAGGAAGTCATTCTCATGCACATATCCTTATGGAAGACTTCAACATGTGATCATTTAGACTTATGCACCACCATTTGACTTGGAAATTTAAATTTGAGACATAATATGAACCATGGACCAAAATTTTAAACCACGTGGTCCTTGTGGCCATGGTTCGGCCGAACCACACATACACACACTCTTGGTGTGTGTTGGTTTCTTACTTGATTAAGTAGTGACTCAAAACCCTAGCATTTGGCCTATAAATACCAACACATATCAATACTTAGGGTTCCATTATCCTTTTGAAGCCACCAATAAAATTTCTTCTCTCTTTTTCTTTCCTCTTGGCCACGGCACATACACACACACATATACCTTCCATAGTTTTGATTTCTATCAAGATCCAAGAATTCTAAGTTCATTTCTAAAGTTACCTAAGGTGTTTGCAAGTATTGGTTCTTTGATTTAAGGGTTTTATTCAAGATCTACAAATTAGGGTTTGATTATTATTTAGGGTTTTTCAAGATCTAGTGATTTTTGGTATAGATCTTGTGTTGTTGCTTCTTGTTCATTATTCTTGTAAGTATCTTGAATATTTCTTTGTGGTTTTCTTACATTCTTCTTATATGTTTAAATATCCATGCATCCATATGTTGTGTTTTAATTTTTGAAAGATTTTAAAGACAATATTTCATAAATAATGATACTACTTTATTTTACTAGTTAAATATTATGTTCTTGGTGAGATGAGAGTTGATGAGTGTTGCAACAATAGAAATGAAGAGATTAGGTTAGATTTAGGTGTGGCTTTGTTGTGGATTAGTTGTAAATGGAGATTATGCTAGATTAGGCACTATTGTGAAGTTTGGGTGGATTTTGGTTGCGTTTTTGGCAAAAAGTGTTTGCTGTCCCAAATTTGTTTTGAGGTTTTGGTCGACCTAAAAATGTTTTAATTAGGCGTAAAAGTAGTTTTTGGAGAGCTTATTTCGAATAGATAGTTTTTCATATATCGCACATTAAAATTAGATTTAAAACGACCAAGTTATAGCCAAATAAAACTTGAAACATTTTTCGACAAACCGGATGAATAGTGTGCTGATGTGAATAGTAAAATGAGTTTTCAGACACTTTCGGACATTTTTAGACTTTCTAAACACTAGCGAAACATATAGTAACACATACCTATTGATTAGTATCATTTAAAGACGTCGTTAACATATTTTAGGAAAAGCGAGAAAGTTACTAAAAATAGTAAGTTTGGTAAAAATTTAGCGAAACGGACATAGAAGTTAAGCGATTAAGGCTAGTTAGTGCGTTTTGAAAATATGGAAACTTAATAAATATAGGGGACGGTATTAACGTTTTGAAACTAAAAACTTTCCTAAAATAGAAACTTTCTAAAAATAGTAATTTTTGGTTAAACGCCGAAACTTAACGAAAAACTATATGATTTTATTTCGTCATGATTTGATAATCAAACTAAAGCAAACACACATGGATGTATTTTGGTGATGAACATATTGTGCAATTCTTGGCATACTTTTCGTGTTTTTGAGACGCGTTATTATTCTAGGTCGCGGCTAGATTTCTATATCATCTTTTACTTGCGTGATTATCATTTGCTCATTTTGCTAAGGTGAGTTCATAGCCCCATGTTTTACTACTTTTACTTTACTATTTTGGGGTGAGAAACATTGCTTGTTTTCAAACTATGGACACAGTTACTTTACGTTTCTTTTTCCTGATTACGTGTTACCTAAGTAGCGAATAGACCACTAATTCCCGAATTATCATGAACCGTTAATTGCTTAACCGACCGTACTGGTTAAGTGAGCGTGAATGTTGTAAATAGATCTATTGGGAATCATTATCCCTATTCGGGTAAGTAGCGCTTACTAGATTCGGAGGTCCCCAACAAACGGATATATACCATGTCGGAATGTCAATAGGTGATCTTCGTCAGATACCTTTAGGGCGTGGAATACTATTTGGCATATAAAATGCTTCCTTTTAAATTGAGCTTCGGTGTCATGAGTTTAGTGCAACAGTAAATACATTCTTTTTATATGAAGTTGTATCTGTTATAACTGTCACGTGCGTACTGTGAACTTGTGTGACATAAGCGTATTTTGATAGTCGGATTATATCAAAAATGTCGTTTTCATGGTTTTTGGGTTGACCATGTTTGACCAGAAAGTTTGACTTGATCGTAGCGAGTTGAGAAATTTTTAAAAGTTATTTTTGATAATGTCAAGTGATAGTGTTTGCCCTAAGCTTCGTTTCGCTAGGTGGATCGTCACGTAACTCTTAATAACGAACGTTTTACGGCCGAGTCAAGTTTGAGAATTTTTAGGGTAAAAAGTCAACTACGAAGTTTGACTTTTGAAAGTCAAACTTGCGTAAACTTTGGATTAAAGTCTATAATGAGCAAAGGGTTCATAATGTTAGTTAAAAGATAACGAAATATGAAGTTCGGATTATATTATCCTTACTTTAAGTAACTTTCTAAAAATGGAAACTTTATGGAAAATGAAGTAATATTGTTAGTGCGTCAAATTGAAATGTTTTGCGTCGCACTTGGAGATTGTAGTATATGATTGTATATACGTAGTAGTAATACATATATATATATATATATATATATATTTATATATAATATATATAATAAAAATATATATAATATATATATATATATATATATATATATATATATATATATATATATATATATATATATAGATATATATATATATATGATTTAAAATAATACTTTGTCACATACCGCTATATATGTGTTATATAGGTCGCGGTTAAGACGTGAAGTTACTTGCACTTGATTGATTTGGATCTTTTGCTTAATGTGAGTTCATAGCCTCGCATTTAAATCTTTTAATTGTTTTAAAACTCGCAAGGGGGATGCTTGTTTGTTTTTATAAAATCGAACACATATGATTTTATGATATGTTGGACTCGATTACAAGATTGTTTCCGCATAAGTTGCTATTGTCGAAGTCCTTTATTTCATGAACCGTTAATTTCCTTGCGAGGTCAACGCTAATGCATTAAATGACAACCCTGTCCGGGGTCTGAATCCGTTAGTGACCATCCTGTCAAACGGACATTTTGTATTTAGAAAAGTAGTAGGTATATGACAATAATACCTTATTTTGGGGCACACTAACATATGAAATGCCATATGTATTGTTAACGTTCGGTGTCATGAGCTTATTGCGTTAAAGAAAAGAAGTTGCTATACATTGCATTCGTTACTTTGTTTTCCCAAGAACTAATTATGCGTTCAAAGATTATTGCTTATTAATTATTTTAAACTCTATGAATTTCACTCAACATTGTTCTTGACGTTTTAAACATGTTTTATCCCAGGTAACCAAGTATGAAGGCAACGATGACGTGGATGTGTCGTGCGTGTGATGGATTTGGTAAAAGACTACTTGTGTGTTCCGGTCTTTCAAAAATAATATCTTATGATGTCTAAAACAATGTCTTTATTTTGAAACAATAGTATTTTAAATGATGTAATGGTTGTGGTTACGATTCTGTGGGACCTAAACGCATTTTAACTCTAATTAATTATGGAACACATGTTTGTTAAACGTCTCTTTTGGGTCGTTTTCTATTGTCTTGATGAATGGTGCTATTTAGTAACATCCATATTGCTATTTCCACGGCGCAATCCAATATACGTTGGATGGGGGTGTTATAGAGTGGTATCAGAGCCTAAGGTTATAGAGAACTAGATCGAGACTTTTTTTAAAAACCTAAACTATAACGCTTCTACACGCACGCCGAGACTCCTCGTTGCCATTGGTTACCTATAGAAAGAAATGATAAATTTATTGATTGTTATGTATAGGTATAATTACGTATGTGCTATATGTATGAATGGTTAAGTATGGATATATTCATGCATGTGTTGGATGCATAAATTGTTATATATTGGTGCATTTATGCATGTGTTGTATGCATAGAATGGCATGTGATTATATGATAACTATCATTATATATGTTTGAAATATAATTGAGGTATACGCGAAACGAGAATGTCACGAATTGTGAATTTTTGTTGTTGCGCTTTGATGCGAACCGTTATTTTGATAATAGTGTTCTAATGATAATAAGAAGTGATACGCTATTAAGTAAGTATTGAATGATATTTTCTAGATTATTATGGTGAACGTAATTCATCCCGATCATGTGGATGATGTACCCGTTGTTGAGCCGAATCAACAAGATGATGTTCCTGTTGTTTCTGAGCCTGTCTTAGTGGATGAAGACGAGGACCTAGAAGAAGACCAATTTGAGGAAGAAGAAGAAGTTGATATGGAAGTCGACATCGAGGAAGATAAGAATGAGCCTGATTTGACATATCCTTATGAAGAGGTGGATCCTCTTAACCCTCGGCTGCCTGCTTCTGAGTCAGAACCTGAGGATGCGATTGAGGTTGAGAATCCAATTGAGCACGAGGATGAGACTGTTCCTGCTAGCGTCCATGAGGTAGGTGAATCGTCTACTGCTCCTTTTCTTCGAGAGGACAGTAATGGTCTATTTCCTGGTCTCATGAGGAGGGACATTAACTCTCTCTTTGGTCGGATGGCTTCTCTTTCAAGACGACTGTATGGTCGCGAGACGGCGCATGCATTGGTCAAGAAGAAAGGAAAAGCAAAGACGAGTATTATGGTAAGTTGATTTTGGATTTGGGTAACGAAGTGCGTTTTAGTGTAGAGCAAGGAACGGCCGCAATAGAAAAGCTAGTTGAGAAGCTTGGTAATGCTGAAGATAAGGTTGAGTGTAAGAAATTAAAGAAGGAACTTGAAGAAGCAAGGTTTAGCAACACATTTCTTCGTATGCAGAACGAACGAGTTGAGAGAGCTCTCTATTGGACTAGAGTTCGAGCTCATGAGTTATATCAAGAGATGATTCATAGAGGATTTTTGTTTGAAGAAAGACTGAATGAGGGTATTAATGTTCCGATTGAAGATGAGAAGAGTCCATCATCTGAGCCGCGAGGATCTCCTTATGATGCTTAGTAGTTTAGTTTCAATTGTGGTGTCTTTATTGTGTAATCATTAAATTGAGTCCTTCGTTAGTAGACTTGATGCTATTGGTTGTAACGATTTGTATCATTTCATGAAACAATGCAACTATGTATTAACTATTTTGTGATGAAAAATGAATGACTATCTTTTGATCACTACTTAATGATGTGTGACTGTTGTTGTGATTGATTTGTCAATGTACCATGTTATGAGTATATCATGTTATGCATGCTTATCAGATTGTTTTTTGTGTGACGTGACAGAATCATGCCTCCAAAGTCTGCACCTTTAACTTAAGCTGTTATTCGTCGAATGATCAAGGAAAGTGTTGATGCTGCTATCGTTGCTCAGCGGGCTAGACATGCGAATGTTGGAAATGATGCTATTGGATCTGGACCAGCTAGGGGTCAAGATGCTGCACCTACTGCTCGTGAGTGCACTTTTGCTAGATTTATGAAGTGCAATCCTACTGCTTTTCATGGTACTGAAGGAGCTGTCAATTTATTAAGATGGTTCGAGAAAACTGAGAGTGTTTTTGGGATCAGTGAATGTGCAAAGGACAAAAAGGTTAAGTTTTCTGCTGCAATGTTGCAAGGACCTGCATTGACTTGGTGGAATGCTAAGATTCCAACCATAGGTTTGGAGACTGTGAACCAAATGCCTTGGACTGAGATGAAGCAATTAATGACCGCAGAGTTTTGTCCAATAAAATAAGTTTAAAGAATGGAGCACAAGCTATGGAACTTGAAGGTCAAAGAGTATAACATTGTGGCTTATACTCGGAGGTTCAATGAGTTAGCATTGATGTGTCCAAGAATGGTTGAACCGGAAAGAGTAAAAGTTGATGCTTACATTCGGGGGTTGACTGATAACTTCAAGGGTGAAGTGACATCTTCTAAGCCTGCTAACCTGAACGAAGCTGTGCGTATGGCCCATAAGTTGATGGAACAGAAATCGCAAGCTAGAGATGAAAGAATTTTGGAAGGAAAGAAGCGAAAGTGGGAGAGCTTTCAAAGTGGAAATAGTAGTGGTAAGGGAAATCGTAAGGATAAATCACGCCAAACTTTACAGAATAACCAAAAGAAAGGGAACGCGCGAGCCATGGTTATCGCTTCTACTAAAGAAAAGGTGTCTTCTGGATCACTTCCTTTGTGTGAATGTTGTTTTACTCGCCATGTTGGTCAGTGTACGATCAAGTGCCACAAGTGTGGAAAGATTAAGCATAAGGAAAGGTACTGTAAGGAGAAAAATATTGCCACGGGTGCAAATGCTCTGCCCATTCTGACTTGTTATGATTGTGGTGAGCAAGGTCATACTAGGAACCGATACCCAAAGAAGGTTAAGCAAGAGGAAGTTGGAGAAGTTCGTGGTCAAGCTTATGCTATTAAGGATGCTGAGCCGAAGGGTCCGAATGTGGTAACTAGTATGTTTCTGCTAAATAACCGCTATGCATTTGTTTTATTCGATTCGGGTTCCGATAGGATTTTTGTGGATACTAGATTTAGTTCCATACTTAATATCGATCCAGTTAAAATATGAGCTAGTTATGAGGTAGAGTTAGCTGATGGAAGGGTAGTTAGTACGAACACTATTCTGAAAGGTTGCACTTTGAACTTAGTGAACCATATTTTTAAAATCGATCTTATGCCGATTGAGCTTGGTACGTTTGACGTCATAATCGGTATGGATTGGCTTGTCAAGCATGATGCCGTTATCGTCTGTGGTGAGAAAGTTGTTCGTATACCATATGGAAACAAGATGTTGATAGTTGAAACCGACAAGGGTGTGTCTCGATTAAAGGTCATTTCTTGTATTAAGGCCCGTAAGTACGTCGAGCGAGGTTGTCATTTGTTTTTGGCATACGTGACGAAGTACAAGTCAAAGGAGAAACGATTGGAAGACGTGCCTGTAATTCATGATTTTCCTGAGGTGTTTCCTAAGGAGTTGCCAGGACTACCACCGCCGAGGCAAGTAGAGTTTCGAATTGATCTAGTACCGGGGGTTGCACATGTTGCGCGTGCACCGTATAGATTGGCACCGTCTAAGATGAGAGAATTGTCGATACAATTGTAAGAGCTGCTGGAGAAAGGATTTATTCGTTCGAGTTCATCACCATGGGGAGCACCGGTGTTGTTTGTGAAAAAGAAAGATGGATCTTTTAGAATGTGTATAGATTATCGTGAGTTAAACAAGTTGACTGTTGAGAATCGTTATCATCTTTCGAGAATTGATGATATATTTGATCAACTGTATGGTTCGAGCGTGTATTCTAAGATCGATCTGCGATTAGAATATCACCAATTACGCATTAAAGAAGAAGACATTCCAATTACTGCATTTAGAACTCGGTATGGTCACTTTGAGTTCCAAGTGATGCCGTTTGGATTGACTAATGTGCCTGCTGTGTTTATGGACTTGATGAACCGAGTATGCAAGTCGTATCTTGATAAGTTCATCATTGTGTTCATCGATGATATTTTGGTTTATTCCAAGAACGAGGAAGCGCATGGGAAGCATTTGAAGATTATTTTGGAGCTGCTTAAGAAAGAGAGATTGTACGCCAAGTTTTTAAAGTGTGATTTTTGGCTAGATTCAGTACAATTTCTGGGTCATGTAATTGATCATAGTTGTGTTCAGGTTAATCCTACCAAGATCGAAGCCATTAAGAGTTGGGCTGCACCAACAACACTAACAAAGGTGAAGCAATTTCTTGGATTGGTTGGGTACTATAGGAGGTTCATTGAAGGCTTTTCTTTGATTTCTGAGCCGCTGACTAAGTTGACTCAGAAAGATAAGAAATACGAATGGGGAAAAGAAGAAGAGGAAGCTTTTCAGACATTGAAGCAGAAGTTGTGTAGTGCACCGATCTTAGCGTTGCCCGAGGGAACGGAAGATTTTGTGGTGTATTGTGACGCATCACTTAAAGGTTATGGAGCCGTGTTGATGCAAAGAGAGAAGGTGATAGCGTATGCTTCTAGACAATTGAAAGTCCATGAAGAGAATTACACTACTCACGATTTGGAGTTAGGAGCCGTTGTTTTCGCTCTTAGGTTATGGAGACATTATTTGTATGGAACGAAGTGTGTGGTTTTCACCGATCACAAGAGCCTACAATATATTTTGAATCAGAAAGAGCTGAACTTGAGACAACAGAGATGGATTGAGTTGTTGAGTGATTATGATTGTGAGATACGGTATCATCCTGGAAAAGCGAATGTTGTGGCTGACGCCTTAAGTCAGAAGGAAAGGAATAAGCCATTGCGTGTTCGAGCTTTGATGATGACTGTTCACAATGATCTACCAAAGTAGATTCGTGAAGCTCAGGAGGAAGCGATGAAAGGAGAGAATGTGACGGCAGAAAATTTAGGAAGATTGATTAAGCAAATATTTGAATTTCGCCCTGATGGAACACGTTGTTTTGGGAATCGTGTTTGGTTGTCGCGATTCGGTGGATTAAGAGATTTGGTTATGCATGAGTCGCATAAGTCCAAGTATTCCATCCATCCGGGATCGGATAAGATATATCAAGATTTGAAGCCGTTATACTGGTGGCCGAATATGAAAGCGGATATTGCCACGTATGTTAGTAAATGTTTGACTTGTGCGAAGGTCAAAGCTGAGCATCAGAAACTATCTGGATTGCTGCAACAACCAAAGATTCTAGTTTAGAAGTGGGAAAGGATTACTATGGATTCTATGAGTGGATTGCCAAGAACCCCGAGTGGGTATGATACGATTTGGGTTATTGTCGACCGACTGATCAAATCAGCTCACTTCCTACCAATGAAGAAAAAGAATAGTATGGAGAAACTCACGCGACTTTACTTAAAGGAAATAGTGTGTAGTCATGGTGTTCCTATATTGATTATTTCGAACCGAGATAGCCATTTTACGTTGAGATTCTGGAGATCGCTCCAGGAAGAGTTGGGGACGAATTTGGATATGAGTACCGTCTACCACCCTCAAACGGATGGTCAAAGTGAGAGGACTATACAAATGCTAGAAGATATGTTGTATGCATGTGTGATTGAATTTAGAAGTAGTTAGGATCGCCATCTGCCATTGGTCAAGTTCTCATACAACAATAGTTATCACGCAAGTATTAAGGCTGCACCATATGAGGCTTTGTACGAACATAAATGTAGATCACATGTATGTTGGAGTGAGGTTGGGGATAGCCAACTCACTGGTCCAAAATTGATCCGCGATACGACTGAGAAGATCGTCCAAATTAAGAACCGTTTGTTGACTGCCCGTAGTCGCTAGAAGAGTTACGTAGATAGGAGAGCTAAGTCGTTAGAATTTGAAGTTGGTGATATGGTATTGCTCAAGGTATCGCCATGGAAGGGCACTGTACGTTTTGGAAAGCGCGGAAAGCTAAGTCCACATTACATTGGGCCATTCAAGATTCTAGCTAGAGTTGGTCATGTAGCTTACACGTTGGAGTTCCCTGAAGAGTTGAAAGGGATTCATAGTATGTTTCATGTTTCGAATCTTAAGAAATGTTTAGCGAAAGGTGATATTGTTGTTCCGATGGATGAGATTCAACTTGATGATAAGTTGCATATGATTGAAGAGCCAGTAGAAGTTGTTAATATAGAGGTTAAGCGACTTAAGCAAAGTCGACTACCTATTGTTAAAGTTCGTTAGAATTCGAAAAGAGGTCTAGAATTTACCTAGGAACGTGTGGATCCAATTAAGAAAAAGTACCCTCATCTCTTTACAAGTAAGGATGAAGCGAGGAAAGCGGATAAGTCGAGCTGAGCACCGGGACGACGCTCCCTAAAGGAGGGGAGAATGTAACAACCCGAGTTTCAGGAACGTTTATCCCGAGCTAAGTTAATTATTTTTGCTACGTAAATAATTATGGTCGTATATGCTATATAAGGTTTGATGAGAATTTCCATTTATAAGGTAATTTCATGCCGTGATTGAATTTCTATTTGTTTTTAGCGTCTAAGAAAGTTAGAAAAAAATATTTTGTTGCTCCGAGAGCGTAAATATGTTATTTTTGTATTTTAAGGCGTTTCCCTGAGTTTTTGTAAAAACCGTGTTTAAAGGTCGTGTTTTACGAGGTTTAACAATTTATTAAATGTTTTAAAGTAAAATTAGTGGGACGGATTTAAAATATTTATAACGTGGTGTGACCCGAGTCTTTGGCCGATTTTACTTATAAAAGAAATGCATTGTACTAAGTTTAAAAGATAAAAAGGATGGAGGGACTAGTTTAGCCAAAGTGTCAAAGTTATTTTCTATATAAAGCACACACACACATAATAAAATTTTACAAAAAAAACTTTTCCTCCTCCCTCTCCTTGCTCTCTTCGACCGGACACCACCCACAAACACCCCATTTCTGATCAATTTACCCACATGCAATACAATCAAATTATATATTCTTAATCCTTGTTTCAAGAGCTACAAAACCCACTATAGAAACCTCACATGCAATAAGATTTGAAAAAGTTGAATTTTTGGTATGTTCTTGCTAGGTTCGTGTATAAGAGGGTGTTTAGATTAGCTAGATTGTTGTTATTTTAGTGTTGGTTGTTTGAAAAAACTTTTGGTTTGGTTTCTTGGCTTGCGTTCGAATCTAAGCACCAAGGGGGAAACAAAATTTGATTTTCTTGATAGCATTGTAAGCTTGTAGTTATGTTTTTGTAGTGATTTAATTGTGAATATTGCGTGTATTATGATTATGGCTAGATGATTCAAGTGCGGAATCTATTGAAAATGTATTTTATTATTGACTAAAGTTTGATGGTTTTGGTATAATTATATAGACTAGTTAAGCGTATTTTGATAGTCGGATTATGTCAAAAATGTCATTTTCATGGGTTTTGGGTTGACCATGTTTGACCAGAAAGTTTGACTTGACCGCAGTGAGTCAAGAAATTTTTGAAAGTTATTTTTAATAATGTTAAGTGATAGTGTTCGCCCTAAGCTCCGTTTCGCTAGGTGGATCGTCACGTAACTCTTAATAACGAACGTTTTACGACCGAGTCAAGTTTGGGTATTTTTGGGGTAAAAAGTCAACTATGAAGTTTGACTTTTGAAAGTCAAACTTGCGTAAACTTTTAAATAAAGTCTATAATAAGCAAAGGGTTCGTAATGTTAGTTAATTGATAACAAAATATGAAGTTCAGATTATATTATCCTTACATTGGGTAACTTTCTAAAAATAGAAACTTTATGGAAAATGAGGTAATATTGTTAGTGCGTCAAAGTGAAATATTTTGCGTCGCACTTGGAGATTGTAGTATATGATTGTATATACGTAATAGTAACATATATATATGCAAGTATGCAATATATGATTTAATATACTTTTAGTCATGTCTCGCAATATATGTATTATATAGGTCGCGGTTAAGACGTGAAGTTACTTGCGCTTGATTGGCTTGATTGATTTGGATCTTTTGCTTAAGGTGAGTTCATAGCCTCGCATTTAAATCTTTTAATTTTTTAAAACTCGTGAGGGGGATGCATGTTTGTTTTTATAAAATCGAACACATATGATTTTATGGTATGCTGGACCCGATTACGAGATTGTTTCCGCATAAGTTGCTATTGTCGAAGTCCCTTATTTCATGAACCGTTAATTGCCTTGCGAGGTGAACGCTAATGTATTAAATAGATCTATTGGGTTTGACAACCCTGTCCGGGGTCTGAATCTGTTGGTGACCAGCCTGTCAAACGGACATTTTTTATTTAGAAAAGTAGTAGGTATGTGACAATAATACCTTGTTTTGAGGCACACTAACATATGAAATGCCATATGTATTGTTAATGTTCGGTGTCATGAGCTTATTGCATGAAAGAAAATAATTCGCTATACATTGCATTCGTTTCTTTGTTTTCCCGAGAACTAATTATGTGTTCAAAGATTATTGCTTATTAATTATTTTAAACTCTATGAATTTCACTCAACATTGTTGTTGATGTTTTAAACATGTTTTATCCCAGGTAACCAAGGATGAAGGCAACGATGGCGTGGAGGTGTCGTGCGTCTGATGGATTTGGTAAAAGACTACTTGTGTGTTCCGGTCTTTCAAAAACAATGTCTTATGATGTCTAAAACAATGTTTTTATTTTGAAACAATAGTATTTCAAATGATGTAATGGTTGTGGTTGTGTTTCTGTGGGGACCTAAACGCATTTTAACTCTGATTAATTATGGAAAACATGTTTGTTAAACGTCTCTTTTGGGTCGTTTTCTATTGTCTTGGTGAATGGTGCTATTTAGTAACATCCAAATTGCTATTTCCGCTGCGCAATCCAATGTACGTTGGATGGGGGTGTTACAACTTAGGCAATAATATTCAGGCATTAATCTGGATAGCATATAATTTTAAAAGCACTTGTGTCCAAAGTAAGACAAGCATGTAATCTCACCCTGTAGAGTTTGCAAAACAGGTAAATAGAAAAGGGGCTATGAACTCACCGAATGCAAAAGTACAAGATAAGGGAATCAACACAAGCAACAACGACACCGACGTCTTAACCACGACCTATATTAGTGGTTCGTGATGAGGTGTCATTTTATACACTATTTCGGGATCATTTAACCCTCTAAATCATGCAAATATGCCCAGATTATGTGCTTAATCATTTGTTTTCAGGTTTTTAGCACTTGGATGGCATTTGGTGGGAATATACGTGACCCGAGCTTATTTGGAAAAGAAATGGACGAGATTACGGACCTACCCCAAATCCTTGAAGAAGTATTGCTTACAGAACATGGATACGGTGTCGCAGGCATAAAGCGACACCTTCATGATCCATCTAGTGACGGCGTCAGAGATTTAGTGATGGCGTCAGGACGTAGCCGACTTAATGAGTATCTAGAATCATCCACATAGAGATGGCGTCAGGATTACAACGCGACACCGTCGCATCGATACCTCTATATATACTAAACTGATTTTAGGGTTTCAAGTGTGTAACTTTGTATAAATTTTGGGAGACGAACCCTAGCTCTTGTAGCAGCTTCATAGGTCATTTTTAGGGCCTCAAAACCCTATTGGACTACTTTGAATCCATCTTTTAATTCAAGTAAGGTTATTTATCATTAATCATTCAATATGTCTATGTGTTGTGTGATTGATATATCTCTTTGCTTTCTTTATAACATGCGAGGCTAAACCCTCCTTTGTATTTGCTTATGATTGCATGAAAGTCGGATTGTAGATCCTTTTATTTTTGCTTCTTTATTGATGATTATGCGTGTTAGGTTCTAGAAAACTAGCCTTTGTCTGTATCGCTATAGACACGTCTAGGAAACGCGAGTGCGTAGAAAGGATACCATCGAGTAACAGTCTTCATACTACCTTACCCCTTTATATGGTTGATCCCTCTTAAGATATTTCACATGCATTTAATGTACTCTTAGGGGCCTTGTAATAGTCTTTATACTTCCTTACTTGTGCGTTTCCCTAACGGAATATTAAATAGACGGCGGGTTCGTGTAATCCGTTCATGACCTAGGACATACTTACACATATCATCACAAGTATGACAAGGCAACATGATTAGGAGAAACAATGATTAAGTAAATACATTTAATTGTCATAAATTAGATATTAGTTTAATTAGTAGTTAAACAAACCAACCTCTCAAGCCATAGATTTACTTGCTTTCCTATAAATACAAAAACATAAAAATAATCTTTTCTCAACCCCTAGAATTCTGTTAGACCGTGATCAAGCCTTCCCAACCTATTTCCCTAGAGAATGATAACAACCCCCGAGTCTTGCCTATACTACTACTACAACGGTTAGGTACTCTGCCTAGGGAGTTGTAAAACTTCTTGTAGAAGTCCTTTACGACAACCGCATTAAGTTTTTGGCGCCGCTACGTGGGGAATAGTTAGGTTTTGATTATAGTTTAGCTTAGTTCTACTTGCTTGAATCCTTTCAAGTGAGAATTTAATTTTCACATATTAGCTTTCTTGTAGTGTATCTTTTCGTTGTGTGTTTGTTCGTAATTTTCATTTGACTATTCCACTCTTCATTATGGAGAATGTGAATCCACCACCAACCAATAATCGTCCTGTCCTACCAGCTGCGCTGCGCGCACAAGCCATCCAAGAGCTCCACGAGCTACAGAAAATTTCGGCCTTCGTTGACTCTCGCCTAGAGAGTATTGAACGATTCCTTAATGACTTCGCCAACCAACCTAATAAGACTAATACGAATGACCTTGAGTTCGATGATGAATCGGTAGACACACCCCTTGTTTCTCCCTTTCCTTATTCAGATAATAATTCAAATGATGGTGAAGTGCTTAATGAATTGATTGAGTATGAAAATATTAGAATGATATGCCGAGAAAAGGCAATTAATAGTTTCGAAGGGGATGACTTGGCATTCCAATGTATGAATGGATTTAGGAAGTTTGTCGCTTACTTTGACCCCTTCTTACCGATGAACATTATTACGCGTAAAGCCTACAACACTATAATGGTAGAAGGATTAGAAAGTACAGGGAAAAACTTAGTTGTTGTTGTTAGGGATGTCTACGTGTTTGTAGGCAGCTTCACCTACATCACAGATTTTGTGGTATTGGAAGACATAGGGGAATTTATTCAGATAAATAAGGCTGAAGTTGTAATGGGTAAACCCTTTAGGAAAATCACTAAACTCGAATATGATTACGCTAAGGGATTAATGTCTTTCAATAGGATCTTTGATAATTACACATTCCAAATGCCACGCACCATACCTAGGTTTAAACATTGGGGGCACGTATCATGGAGTAAGATCCCACCCATCCTTGTGCTAAATCAAAGAGATCTAACTAACGGGTTTAAGAATGCTTATGAAAAGAATAAATTTATGTACAAAAATTGCTTAAACCTAGGTCCCGAATACCAAGTGGATGAAAGTATGAAAGAATGGCTCATTCGGGGACACGTAAGCATTCATGAAGTCACGTAAGGACGTGTGACTTCGAGTCTAGCTATAAGACTCGTAAATAAAGAAAAACGCTTTTTGGGAGGCAACCCAATATTTACTTTTCCCGCATATTAGGAGTGTCTTGCGTTTTAATTCTTTATTGTTTGTTTTACTATGTTTGAATTATTTTGTAATCATGCTTTGTTTGTTTGTAACTTTGTCTTATTTGCAATCAAAGGTATTTTGCAATAAAATAAGTGTAGGGAAATATCTGGTTTTTGGAACCAAATTCAAAATTTTAAAATGAATTGTTTAGATTAATCCACGTCAGTTTCGAGTCATATGATTGAATTATTAATTCTTAGGTTGTTATGCAGCATTTTGTATAGGAAAACAACTTATAAGAATGAGTGCATGAAATTTTTCATCAAAAACGAAAAATGAGTTTTCACAGAGTGTGGAGATGGCGTCATGATTTGCACGTGACGCCGTCACCACGACACCTGTGCGGGGTCAGGATATCCCTGACGGCGTCAAACGCCCAGTTACAGGAAAACTCGAAAATTTTAAGTATTTTTGAAAATAAAACTTGTACAGACACTAAGAAAGTTGTAATTTCTTTTATATACTTGCAAAAAAACCCCCGAGTTAACAATTCTCTCCATCGTATCTTACTGCTTTATAGAGTCAAAGCCTAATTTCACACTATATAAATTATATATCCGCAGATTTTATTCTTGTATTAGTTGTCTTTGTCTTTAATATAGGTTATATAAGACTGAGAATGCTAAGTGCTTGGAAGTTCTAGGAAGGTTTCATTTGACGAACTCTTTGATGGAGGATTTAAACCATTTTATCCTCGTTTCTTCTCCCATTATTGATAAACCAGGGTAGTACTAGTTTCTTTTCCTTGTTTTCTTTTCCCTTTATTCTTGTTTACGGGTACTTCTATATAACATTGAGGACAATGTTCAACTTAAGTGTGGGGGGGGGGGGAATAAGCCTTAGAAACTATTCTTTCATTTTCCATTTGCTTTGTCCTTAAAATGATGGGTAATATATCAAAACATAGCATAAAAAGGTAATTTTGACCAAAATTTAAAATTTTTTATGACACATACCGACGAAAACCGAGTATTAATAGCGTCTCATGGATAGGAATGTATATGACTAGCACAAAAACCCTTAGAATTCCACCCAAAAAATGTGAGGTTCGCCTTTAGATCTATAGGAATTCGGGTATCTATTATTGATACCCAAGATAGTTTATACCTTTAGCTTTCTCGAGTTAAGGAGTGAGCAATCATGTGTATCTATTCCGTCGTTACGGATGTGTATATGTGGTTTTGTCACTTTTTCTGGAGCATTGAGATCGGTATTAAATTATATGAGTGTACCGATAGTATATTAAATTCTAGAACTTGTTATTGTGATGCATCACGAGACCGCATAGTGAGTATTAGGATTTGCTTGATAAGAGGCATTAGGATTAACCCATGTTTTAAACCTGTAATTTTTATGATGGTCACACCAATCATATAACTATCCCACACCCTTGCCATGCACTCATTTTTAGTGTAGGATACCCCTAGTACAACCCTCCGAGCCTATCTTTTTTTCATGGTTCTCATAATTTTCTGGTTAAGCCGGACTATTAATGAAGAGCATTATCACCCTTAAACCAATCGTTACACCCAAATCGCCTTAGCCTACCTTGTATGTACTCACTTTTAGTACATTATTGTTTTAACCCAAGTTAATTATTTGAGTACATGGTTGCTAATAAGGTTCCGCTTATTCCTTTAAGTATAGTTTTTTGAGACGATTAGATTCATGTAGTATTTTATTTCCGCGGAAGATAGTAAAGAAAAGTTAAGAAGTCCAATACCCCCATAGTTTTATACCCTCATATGTTTGTCAAATGATCTTCATGTTATGTTGATCCACCTCAATTCGGTTCATAGAATAGTTCATTTGTAAAGTATGTAAAAGTTCAAGTGTAGAGGTGAATCTATAAGCCCCTAGTGATGTATTATGTTATTCATTAAAAAAAGAAAAAAATAGAAAAATAGAAAAGAAAAAGAAAAGATATTGATGTAGAGTTTGTATATCTTTGTTCGAGTCTTGGCTTAGCAACCAAATCAGCGTGTATTCTTATAAATAATTAGCTAACCCTTTCACCCAAAAGTCACCCAAATGTATCCCATTCGTTTTCGTTTCCGTTAATGTTATCTTACACCTACACCCCACAACCCTTTAAAAAGACCTCTTTGATAGTAATGAATAATGCTTGCGCCTAGCGGTGGAGGTTTGATCCTTTACAAAGCCTATGGTAATTTATAAGCTATGACTGGTAATGAGTGTTGGTTTTCCGTTTCCCCATAGTTGTTATAATTTATTATACACTTGAGAGAAAGAGAATCCGAAACACTTATGTGAGGTGCTAGTATATACTTTCCGTGCTTTTAGTTACGAGGTCTAGAAGGTTGTGTTGTAAAATACTTTTAAAGAGTAGGTTAAATGACCCTAATATTGCTATTGTCTAGGTAGAAAAGCCCATTTACTTGAGGATAAGCAAATCCTAAGTGTAGGGGTATTTGATGAGATGTCATTTTATACACTTTTTCGAGGTCATTTAACCCTTTAAATCATGCAAATATGCCTAAATTATGTGCTTAATCGTTTGTTTTTAGGTTTTTAGCACTTGGATGACATTTGGAGGAAATACACGTGACTTGAGCTCATTTGGAGAAGAAACGGACAAGATTACGACTCTACACCAAAAATCATGAAGAGTTGTGCATACATAGCGTGGAGACGGCGTCGCCATTGTAAAGCGACGACGTCAAGATCTTGTGTTCGTGAACGGCGTAGTGATATAGTGTCGGCGTCAGGGACGTGGTTCAGTGCTTAAAAGAGGATCTAGATCATCACGTGACGATCGAGGACGTCAGGCACTTCTAAAGGACGCCGTCGCGTCGTTTTCACTATATATACAAAATCGATTATAGGGTTTTAAGTGTGTAACTTTGTATAACTTTTGGAGTGAAGAAACCCTAGTCATTTAGCAGCTTTTTCATGGTTGTTTTATGGGGCCTCAAAACCACTATTGATAAAACTACCTCAATCCTGTGTTAATCTAAGTAAGATTGTTTATCATTAATCGCATTCAATATGTCTATGTGTGTTTGACATGATCAATATTCTTGCACTCTTATAACCATGCTAGCGCTAACCTCCTTTTGTATTTGCTTATGATAGCAAGAAAGTTGGAGTATAGAGCGTATTATGTTGATTTTGTGATGAAATTGTGCGCGTTAGGCTTTAGAAAACTAAGCCATAAGATATTAAATTGGCATTAGACGGTCTTGGATAAACGTGAGAAGTGAGAAGAAGAGGTGATTACCTTCAGGTAACAGTCTTCATTCTAACTTTACCTCCTAATTTGGTTGATCCCCTCCATCAAGATAATTCAATTGCCATTTATATACTTGCTTAGTAGGGCTCATGTAATGTTCTTTTACAACTACCTTACTTGTGCTAGTTGCCTATTAACGGAATATTAATTGGACGGGGGTTCGTGTCAATTCAGTTCTATTGTTTAGGAAATACTTACACAGATCATCACAAGTGAGACAATAGGCCAACAGTAAACTAGGTGAAACAATCTAATGAAGTAATGCTATGATTAAGCATAATACATTAATGTGTATCATTAAAGTTATCACCAGTAGTATAGATTCATAATTAGTTAGTAATTAGTTAAACAAACCAACCCTCTCAACTGATTGACTTATCATTGATTTATCTGCTTTCTATAAAATATAAAAATACAAAAAGAATCTTCTCTCAACCCTTTAGAATTCTGTTAGACCGTGTTCGAGCCTTCCCAACCTATTCCCCTAGAGAACGATAACAACCCCCGAGTCTTACTTATATTACACTACAACGGTTAGGTACACTGCTTAAGGGATTGTAAAACTTCCTATGAAGTCTTCACAACCTCCACATCAATAGTTATAACAATCTTACAACTCGAGACAAGTACAAATAAAGTCAAATAGTCAACGTAAACATAAAGAAAGTAATGCAAAATATACAAGGGATAAGTAACCCATGAGGGTTACATCCTAAATCTCTCTAAGTAACGCGAGAAGGCTTTATTCCTCCTTAGGCACGGTAATTTGATTACCTGAAAATGAATACTCGAAAACGTCAATATAAAGTTGGTGAACTCGTTGGTTTAAGTAATAAACCCATTTACTCTGCTTATAGTTTAAGTAGGACAAAAGTGTGAAGATATGCATATACAAGCATTAAAAGACAATACACAATCAACTAATCACATAATAAAACTCAAGTAGTAGTGGGTGCATCTTCCCTCAGTGTACTGGGCGCCACTACCAAAAAATATAATGGGCGCCTCTTCTCGAAGGTAAATTTACCACTTGCAATCTAAGTACACAACAACGCACATATAGCAATATAAACGCACATATTGTCCAAGTATAAAATAGTGTAAAACATTTAAATATCATTTGAGTATCATTTTCCCCCTAGGAAAATACAAGTAATTACGAAGACTCACCTTAAGCAAGTGGTGATTCAGAATAAATCAACAAGTAAAGAACAAGTACGATTGTCCTAAACGCGACCTAGATGGGATGTAGTGCGTTTTAGGTGCAAGTAAACAATAGTGAAATGATGCATATGCGATTTTTATAAAGTTCTCATCACCCGAACATGTTTGCATTTTAATTAGGTAAGTCAAAATGCGATCTCATAAAAGTTATATAGTTTCTATTAAGTTTCGATGCTAAAACATATATTACTATTTTTACCATTCTTTAATAATCCCGCACATTATTCAATTTCTAAATATTTCCGTTTAATTTATATCTCGTCTAAAAGACGTTAAGTATCCTACCAAAAGTCTAGTTACCAATTTTACTCGTCATTATATTCGTTACTGTTATTTTTAAGTCACAAACTTTAATAAATCTTATCTCGCTTACTTAATAATATTTTTGAAAAGTTTCTGACACACATAGAAAATATATAAGTGATACTATAATATTTGTTAAGGATTTTACAGCTCATTCGGACTCAAAAACGCCCAAAAACTTCATTTTAAGTTTCAATCATCCCACTTTTATTAGTCGAATTTACGCAGAAAGTTTACAAAATTTCCAAATTTCTGTCCGTCTTTACAAGGGCGTAACTCTTTCGTTTTAAGGATTCACGAAATGGACAAAAGCGACGTTTCAAGGAAAAATCTCGTTCTACAAGTTTTCTTTTATAAGTTTCACCTGACTCGGACCCGAAATGTTCAAAAACCGGAAAACGTAAACTGGACAGAATGTCTTTAAAACAGTTTTTGCTGGAAAAGTCACTACTTTTTATCCGAACTTCATTTGGTCATAACTCACTCGTTTAAAGTCAGATTTTAACGAAATTTATATCCACGCGTTCATAGTTAGATATACTATCATATGTTTAGGGTTTCGACTATTCAAAGTAAATTTAACCGCCCGTTATACCCCATAGAAAGTTCGGACAACAAGTATTTTATACCAAAACTACACCATATATTTAGCCGCAAACATCACAACTTCATTTATAGCCTATATACCTTCCAGCGATTGATACCAACACTCAAACAACTCCAAGACTTCCTATCCCTTCCATCGACTGTTACAAGAACTAACTTT